>JAQIWN010000115.1:0-52516 GCA_034699025.1 Entomobrya cf. arborea Gr-Col-00668 | reverse complement strand
AGAAAGCTTATCTTCTAGATTTTGCGAGTGGACTTTGTCCACTCACGGCTTCGTTTACTAACGGGCCTCATGCTAGTCGTTATATATAGTATGAACAAAGTATGAATGCACATAAACCATGGCCATGGCTTGACTTGAATTTGACTACTGACTACATCTTTAGCTAGCTGCTTTTTTAACATTTCCTCCATGTACACTTTATGAAGATGAAACTTCAATTTGATTACTGCCAATTGCTGCACTGTGGTTACCGATTTGATTTATTGTAAAATTTAAAAAAATAAGTTAAATTGAATGCGAAACGAAAGAGACTTATGAAGACTCAAAAGTAGAAAAATTATATATTACGATCGTACATGGGTAAAGTACGGAAAGAAATATCATATCTCATTAACAAAATCTGTAATTTAGATGCCTTGTTTTTGCCTAGCGTTCGAACAATTTTCGTTTAAAAAAGATGGGAGCCTCCTCCTCGTCCACTCCAGATGCAGCTGCAGCAACGTCTAGCTCATCTTCTACATCAACAGATTTGACCACAGCTCAAAACACAAATCTTCCCAAAAAACGTAAGAACGCCGCCCCCGTCTTGAACATCATGCGACGGAAACGCATTCGTCCCACACTCATTGACGACCGTGTCGCCATTTCCTTCTTCCGCGAGCTTCGCTTGACCCGCCAATGGATCAACTCTGGAACCCTTCTAGCCTGGGCACTTTCCCCTTCAGACCCCGACTTCATCAACATCCACGACTATGTAGAACGCAGTCAAAATAAAAACTTTGGAGTTAAGATCCACACCATTCTTCGCATTATTCCCAAAGTCAACTCACTTGCCGAAGATGACACCCTCCTGGAGTTCAATCTCAATCCAAAGACCGCTGAGAAACATAGGATGATGTTATGGCACGGGACCAGAGTAGAGAATATTCCGAGTATCCTCCAAAATGGGTTGAAGCTTCCCCGACACTCTGGCATGCTTGGTGCGGGTATTTACTTTGCGGACCGCGTGGTTAAAAGTGTTTACTTCTGTAATTATACTCAAGCCGGTTTTGGCTATCTCTTCCTGTGCGAAGTACTCTTAGACAGAACCTATGATGACCATTGGTTAGGTATATTTACCCCATTTAATTACCCACCTTGGGGCTATCGAAGTGTCAAGGGGGTGGGACTATACGAACCGGATCCTGCATGGAACATGAAAATAGACGGATGCACATGGCCCTTAGGACGTACCGTTTTGAAACAGGATCTAGCGGGTGGGGGGACTGTGTTTGACACGAGCGAGTACGTTATCTACAACCAAGCCCACGTGCAGCCAAAGTATTTGATCAAGTTTCAGCGTACATTGGAGCCAGTTACTTATAAACTGTATTGATCTGATGATGAGGAGTTTTCTGGATACCTTTGTAAACTGTACATTGTTAAAACCACTGATTTTACTACAAATGAAAATGCTATTTGAACATTTTTAATCTGACTTGAAGACATAGAAAAAATGAATAAAACTTTGATAACTCGTTGATACCATTAATATTAATTCGCTCAGGTTTGTTTTTTAGTAAAATTGATAATCACTGAATCTAAATTTTAGAAACTAGCATTTCGAGTAATTTTAACACATAAAATAAATTAAAAAAACGTCCACTCAAATCCAAAATTCTAGCAATTTTACGCTTTATTTTATTCGAATGATACTTTATTATCACAGCATTTAACAAACATAATAACATTGGTGCATACAGCATACTATCTCTTTTATGCATATTGTGTCATTTCATATTGATTATTTTTAAACTATTAATGTCTACTTTTTGAATTAGCACATTTATAATTTACAAATAGTGGAACTTTAGTATTTATTACTAAATAATTTGATCAAGTAATAATTTGATTAAGTGAACAAGAAACTTCTAGTTAACTACCAAAATATAACATTCTTACTTGAACTCTGGTAATGTAATTTATTCTACATTTAATTTGACTACTTACAATTTTTCTAAAATGCATGATCAAACATTTCAAAAGGCAACACTTTAATATTTTTTAAATAATTTACTTATCGAAAAATACACATAATTTTATCATATAGGCTATTTGTGATTCATATTTTTGCTCTCTGATACTTTTTGTGGTAGATATTTATTTACTAAAAATATTAATCTATTTTTATTACATTAGATGAGTACTTTCCTCCTTTTATTATTATCAATGTTACATAATTAGGTAAACAGTTGTAATGGTGCAAATTAATCGACTAATATTTTTCTGCTGACTACAAAACGATGAAACGGACTTTAGCAATTCGCTAAATCTGTCTTTTTTTTCTATGACTTTCTACCACATGTTCATCTCACAATAAAATTCTCAGTCATCATTGTTGGAGTTGGGATTCTCCTTTTGTGAATGTCTGAGCTCTTCATACAAAACTTTTGCATAGTTGACCTGCTGAACAACTCTTTTCGCCACCTGATCACTTTCACATACCACCTGTGGTCGAATACACTGTCCAGCCGCAGCTGCGTCCCTCACCTGACTCACGAATTCAATATATGGACTATTTTCATAACCACGTTCATTCAGTTCAGCTATTCGGCACTCTATAAGATCACTGTAAAAATCAAAAACACCAAATTGGCAATCTTCTTTTTTCACTTAAAAAATCATAAAAACGACTACAACTTCTGTATTTTACTCACCTTAATGGAATTCGTAAAAGTTGAGTGTAACCTTTTCCAGGTTTAAACACAATGATAGCTTCAGAGGCAATCATTATCTTAAAATCTTGATTCACCCCACTTTTCAACGTCTCATACCCAATAAACAACTCTTTGTAGTTTCTATCATTAATATCATATAAAAGCTCTTGACCCCTTGCACTTGTTTCAGAGTATGATGGTAATAATCCTCCAGTGCCTATCACAACTCGGGTGGGTCGTACACGAGGAGGTATCATTCTGGAAGATGTCTGCGAAGAATCCCTAATTGCGTACGCCGCTCCAGCAGCCAGATCCAAAACACCGACCGCTGGTTTAGTTACTGTTCCAATGATTCCTTTACCGATTCCAGTGATTAAACCCTAAAGCAGAACAAAATATATCATAAAAAATACATACTTCAAAAATTTGTTTCAACTTTGTACGCAAAATCTTACCGACATTCCATCAGTGGACAACCCTTCATAACTCTGCGTTGCAATACTAGTAATTCCCCCAATAAACCCATGTCCAAATCCTTTCAACCCAGCATACAAATGCTGAGCAGAATCCCCGGAATGCTCCTCCTTGATTTTCCTCCTCTCTTCCTCATGCTTATCATCCAAAATGGTCCGTCCCCCCAACACCTCACCCAAAGACCCAGTAACTTTGGCCGCAGAGTTGGAGATTCCATGTGTAACATTTTTCACAAGGGAGAATACAGAGCCCTCATAAATCAACCCGGACACCCCAACACTCACATCATTCACAAAACCCAATGGATTTCCCAGAAAGTCTGTAGACCCCAAAATAACCGCAGCTTGACTCATCAACTCGTCCCTGTAATGTTTCACTACCATTGCCAACAGGAACTCAAAGGTTTCAAAGGGATGATACTTAATAAAAGTGTCCAAGTCCACAATGGCGTCTTCAAATCTTATCAGTGTGAGTCCCAGACGTCTCTTCACCATCGCTAATTCCGGAGGTAACTTGCTTGATGTAAGCACACTCAATCTGACTTGATTCAACAAAATTTTCAACATTCCAAAGTAAAACCGCTTAGCTGTCAAACTAGTTGTGTTGGTAAATGCTTTCTGGACTTCAAAGTCGGATTCCCTGAGACCATCAAACTGCTGTGTATTCTGACCTACCCCCATCCAATTACAAACTTTAAGTAGAAGCCTCTCTTCCAAAACAACATTCAAGGGTTTCACTTCCAGTTCCCAATACTTGAAAACATGGGCATTCAACTTGCTTTTCATTGACTCCCAACTGAGACGCAAAGCAGGTTGAGGCTCATAAGCTGACAAATCTTCAACCGTTTCAAAACGTTCCGATGCTGTGACGTACATAACAACTGACTTTTCTGATTCATGCAACTGATTATCAATTTGCAAATTTTCTACTGCTGCTTTCACGATTTGAGATTCCTTCGACTCTGTCCATTCAAGCATCATCCCACTCAATTTACAATAGACAAGTTCTTCTCTCGGATAACATGAAACTACACTAATTCCCAACCCATTTTTCAAATCCACTTTAACTTTAAATTTCGGCGCAGTGTTGCAATTGCTTGCTTCAAATGTATGTCTGAATAGGTGGATCCTCGGTGGTATCACTTCATCACATATTCTGACCACTCGGGTGGGGCCATCTGTCAAAACTTCCAAATTCAACTGACCACTTCCACCTCTTAACTTTTGACGGGAAATAGCTTGTTCCGCAGGTATTCCACTAGCTGTTCTGATATAACAAACTGGCTGAGGTGGTCCCAGTACGACATCACTCCATAATTTCCAGGATGCTCCATTTGCTTCATGGGAATCAGCTTCATATGATACGCCACCTAGACCAAATCCATCCTTTGCTTGCACGTACATGTTAGCATACATGCTCAATTTGAGTCTTCCATCGTTTGTAAATTCCCAGTGTTGCGTAGAAGCTCTCCTTTTCTCAGGTCGTCGAAGGGTCAAAGCGACACACTGACTTGGTTGTGGAGCAGAGCCAGCAATATCCAAGACCCATTTGGGGGCGCCTGGTTCAGACTGTTTAGTAGGCTCACCAAGGGGGCGAGACCCTTCATGTTCTACGAGACCATCGGTGTTCACTCTCCAGAGCTGGGACCTAAGAGAAAATAGATTAATAATTTCAAATTATTACATTGGTCTTTTTCAATTATAGTTAGCTGATAAATAATTGATTAAAGTCTTACAGTTTTCCAGGTTCCTTTTTCGCTAAAGTCACCTTCGTTGATCCGGGTGTCACTTCCAATACCATGTTCAATGACTCCATCCCCACCCCAACAATTACATTTTCTTCCTCTTCCGGTGGAAATGTTGCAGTTAACGCAATATAGAAAAAGTTCTCGTAAGTGATCAAACTCGCCGAGCCAAGTACATCCATATTCACTATAACCGATTGACCGCCAGGTGCCTCCAATGTCAAGTGTGCTGGTTGTGTTGGTTCATCCAATGCGTAAGCCAACGACGACTCAGCTTTCGCGGTTAGCTTCAATCTTTCCTCGCCTACACAAGCTTGGTGGAATGTAACCGGCACAAAACCCAAGTTATCAATGCGGAAAGGTGGGGGCAACTGCTCTGTGCCATTTAAGATAATAAAATACGTTGATCCTTGAAGCACAATTTCCACACGAAGAAAAGTCGAATTTCCATCTCTATCCCTGATATTCACATGAAATGAGTCCACATTGTCAATAGGAAACCCTCCAGACCATAGTCCATTATCTATATCCACTAATTTTATACACAGTAATTGATCTCTATCCAATCTTGGCCAATGGAAAGGTAAATTGCAATCTGGAGTTAGCGTCAAATGCGTTGCCTGTGCAGCTGCATCATAAAAACTTGTAGCGAAGACCCTTTGGCTAATTTGCACTCTTCTTGGAGACCGATTATCCACAACAAAGCGTGGTGAGATGACCACCAACTTGGTATCCCTGTACCGCCCACTTCCACTTTTCACTTCTACACCAACCATGTACACTGACTCGGGTCTATTATTGCTATGCGATACAGCAAGTTTCCTCACTCGGGTTCCATTTTGGCAGAGGAACGCCCTACACCAGTAAGGTTTACTATCTTTATGAAGTCCATTTCCCACCCTGAGCGTTATCGCTTCTGATGTTTCCTGATCGGCAAAGCTAAACAGCAGTGGAGTCACCATTCTCCCAACTTCATGCTCCTTAAACTGACCAGCTGCTTCGGAAGATGTGCCTTCTTGCTTACAAACCATGGGAAGTCCACTTTTGTTAATTATCCAAACTGGACAACTCAGGGCAATTGTTACGGTGCCTCCTTCCCCACGACGTACCCTTGCAGTCATAAAGACTATTCGTTTCTGTGCGTCCACCATTTTTATTCTTGCTGCAATGCCATTTACACTGGGACTCACGTTTAGAGGAGCACTTTGAGAAAATGTCTCTGTTGTAAATATGATTTCAAAAGCTTCTGAAGTGTCCACATTGGTCATGTCGTAATCTTTCCCGGACGCAATATGACCGGATATACCTTTGCTTCTAATTTCGAATGTGATTTCATGGGGCAAAAGATTTGAGATCCTGAAAGGGCTTTTCAAAGTTATCAAATTCGCTCGTTTGCTGATGCTCATAAGCTGGACAATGGATGGAGCTGTGTTAGGGGGAATTATTTGATCGTCATCCGCTGGAAAATCGTCTCTTTGGACAGCTACACAGAAACGGTAGCACTGGAGTTCTTCAGATGTAACAGAAGTGCATTCCCTGAGCCCAGACATTTGATTATCTTGACTGGTAACGAGGAGGGCTTTTGTACAGTAGGAGTACTGTGATATTAAGGCACCGTCTGGAATCAGCGGTCGAATCCACATGTGAGCCCAAACTGAATGTAGGGGAATTGGATAGGCTTTTCCAGGTTGGATTTTGGCAACGTAGGAGCCCCCAGTTTGAGCGCGTTCAACTGTGATTAAAAAATAAGACAATTAATGAAACATGCACAAATTAGTTATTATGTAAATGATACAATTTAGATAACTTACAAGAAGGATAGACAATTGTATTCTCCAATTTTAATTCCACGGGATCTGGAAGTGAGTTCTTGACTTGTAATGCCGACCGAACTGTTACTAATTTCTGTGCTGCTCCTTCTAAGCTGACTTCAAACACTAGTCGAGTCGGAGGAAGTTCCGTATATAACTATAAAGCAAATTAAAAGATAAAATCATTCGTAAAGTATTCTATTGAAATGAAATAAAAATACTTAGTCAAGTCCCCTGTGATCATCTTACCCCAAGTCTTCTCTGCATCATTGGGTTCGCTATCCTGAAGTAGGTCCCCACTTTATCCACACTCACTGGCGTCACCTCTTGCCACCCATCCACTTTCAATGCCAACTGATGAGTTCTTATCTGATGGGTATTTCTATGTCGTAACTTCACCCTTCCCTCAAAACTGAACGGCTGAATTGCCAAATGGTTGACCTGAATCCATCCCGTAGCATCCTGAACAAAATCACCAGAATCTCCAGATCCTGGCTTGCTTCCACCTCCCACCCTTTCCCTCACCGTAACTCCATCATTTTCACTAAGAATCGTCCTAAACCACAACGCACTTCCTGTTTCATTTCTCAAAGCAAATGGTACAAATGGAGCACGTCGTTTATCCGACTTTTGCTGCTGATAGTCCTCCGACCAATTAGAACTTACTGTTCTATACAAGGTTAGCAATGTTGATGTTATATTCAAATCTAAAATCTTTTTCGAAAAAATGCTCAACTCCAATTCCGGCGCTTTACTAGGGAACTCATTTGATGGACTATGCTCTCCCAGTTTCCCAATCAAGTTCTTTTGCCAAGCTATTGTACACTTCCAGGGTTCCAAAAACGGTTCCCATCCAGACAACGCTCGGTTATAATAATCTCCAGTAAGAACACACTCCGCTGTTCCACAGTTTTCAACGCAATTCTGCGACAACTCCAAAGTTTGTACGCCCACCTCCAACAATGGAACGTCAGCATCCCGACAATCGTCAATCACACACAAAGACAAAAAATTACACTTAACCTCGATTCCACAAAGTGTAGATCCTTCCTGCCCGGCTGGGGACACACTACCTCCACTTCCTTCAACTTGAGATGGCGGTATCACCAAATTACTTGGCGATGAAGCACCCCCTTCACCATAATCTCCATACTCAAGCTCAGCTTCGTTTTTATCCAAAGTTGCCAGCGTATCCTCACCAAATTCAACAAAAGGAAATCCATACTGCCCCAGATTTCTATCACTGGTTGATCCCATCTCTGAATCTGGTGCATCCACTAATGCTGACTGCTGTTCACCCGAAGATTTCCGTTTTTGGAGATTCCTCTTAGCTTCCTTCGAAAATCGCTCCAAAAACTTGAAAAACATTTTCATGTCATAATAACTCAGTCTTAAGCTTAAATTAGGACTTTGTACTCTTAAAATCTTTGCCGAGCTGGAAACTCCCAAAGTGGCATCCAAAATTCCCTGTGATTCGGAGTATGCCTGCCTGACAAGTTCAATTTGAATGTTTGTCGGATCCAAAATACTAAGCGCAGTTTCCGACTCCAATCCCAAAATACAAGAGAATAATTCGCATTCCAACAAGCTACAAGAAATTGGTCTTTCCAAGTGTGGTCTATACCCAAGCATTGCAGTACTCTTTAATATAATAGCGTTGGAGTCCCAAACAGCAGGATCTTCGACAAGCACCAGCTCACAACTACTCACATTCATTTTCAGCTCAAACGTTGATTCTGGAATAACAAGTACTGGAGCTCTTTTTGTGACAATTCCAGCAGAAACTGTGATGGCCGTACTAGCCATTTCTTTGGAGCGCTCCAAAAGTGGTGAAATGGTACGATGTTTGGAACCATGTTTAGATTTTTCCTTTTCATCCTCTTCCTGATGGGGATGTGGTTTTGGAGGGTGTATTTTCTGAAAAATGAATTCCAGTACTTCCATCCACCAATCAAGAATCAGCATTAACCTCATATTGTTAAGTACAATGGTAACATTTGTTCCTCGTTGGGACTGTCTGTAGTGGATTTCTGCTTGGAGGGGTACTTTGCCTTGGAACGAAGAATGTCCTGACATTGATGCATTACTATTACTGCCTAGCGAAGAAGGCCCTGATGCTGATGATCCCGCTCCTCCATAATGCGTGCCACTCTGCTGCAAAATATTCTTAAAGCAGTTTATATCCGGCTCCAGTCTAATATCACAAATGAGAATTTCTTGGGAGGCCAAGTCAACATCTTTCGTTCCATCTGAATTACTTTGAAATGTAAATTTTGACTTTAGGAAATCAATTCGACTTAACTGGTAGTCTTCATCTTTTAACACTTCCAGAATGACGTTAACAAGTTCCAACTCAATTCCCAGTTCCAATCTCGACTGAATATTTTGTCTAGCTGTATGGCGATTGTATGGCAGGATAACTTCTTCCAAAGGTTCCAGCGGTTCTCCAATATTATATTGTAGTAGACCTCGCACCAACCGGAATTTCTCAGAGTTGACCGTACAATGCACCGTACTTAATGTTCCATGTAGAAACGTTAACGCCTGTGATTCAGGAGTTTGTCCGACAAAATATCTTCTCATTTTCAAGTTAAGTGCACATTTTTTCTTCAGAAAGCTTGGGTTCCCTTGAGACTTGATTATTGCTGTGCCCTGCTGAAGCTTCCAAATTTTATCCTCCACATTCCACTGACTCACAAGGTCTCCAGAATACAAATCCATTGCAATCAAATCAATAGATGTGATATTTAGTATCATGTCGGGTGCCTCTTCAATGAACTTGTTTTTCACAGCCAGATGACCCAGGTCGACAATCAGTAATTTTTCTGACATTGCACTATATGGTAGGATAATTACTGGAGCACCAGCTTGAATGTCTAGAGTAACTTTAATAGGTGCTTCTACAGCTGTGGAACCATCCTGTGAGCTACTTTGTCCTGTTGTGGAGGTCGCAGTTTCTGAAAGTGGCGTTTCCACATCCTTCGCAGCACTTCCAAATAGAGAGGACCACAAGTGTGTGAATTCCGTGTAAAACCGATTGGTATGAACACAAACAATGGAGGACATTTTCAACCGGAATTTTGCGTCGCATGAGTCCCGAACGTAGTCAAAGTCTAAAGCTTGTTCTCCCTGGAAAACGAACTTTAACGGATATAGTCCTGCGAATGGACTGATATCTCGAATTTCCAGTGATCCTAAAGTTCCGCTCACTCCAAACCAATTCATTCCAATGCTCTTGAGTTCACAATGAACATTATTCACTTCCGCTTCTGCCAGCTCTCCAGAGGTTCTCGCCAACTTTACCATGAGTGCCCTCACATTGATAACAGTCTCAGTATTTTTATGATGAAAGTCCAATGGCTCCATTGGTGGCTGTGATTGATTAATATGATAAGGGTAGTGAGGATTTTGTTGGGGTGGTGGGGGCACAGGATTTGCATGGCCTCCATGTTTAGAAGCATCAGAGAAAAATTGTCGGAGACATGCAAAAGTTTCGGGGATCAAGAGCACTTCCAAAATGTTGAAGTCTACTCTTGTGTGCTTATGCATTCCTTCATATTTTGTAATAAAATCCGGTGACTTTGGATCAATAAAAATAATTTTGATGTGTACTAAATTATCCCAGAATTGGTCTTCAGGTCGAGGTGATGGCGGTGGAGTGACTGGACAAAACTGCTTAATTGTTTGAGATGAACCTTTTGTCCGTTTTGTACTTGTTCTCCGTTTTCTTATAGGTTTCAATGGTTTAAATGCAATACCAACAGGATGATATCTCCCAGAAAATATCATTCCCGGATCTAATTCATCTGGAAGACTGGCAGATTCGCCCCTTATTCCCATTACATGGGAAACAGACGGACTTTCCACAATGGTGACAGGACATGACTTTTGGAGATCAGGACAAGATTTTGAAAGATGAAGATTTTGCTGTTGACTGAACACGTAGGGTGGAATATGTTTACTTTTTTTACTTGGTTTACTCATCATTGGTTTACTTGACTCTCCTCCAGGCTTGGAACTTGCAAGGACTCGTCTTGGAGAATCAATGGAAACACTGGTATCCTCCAATTTCAAAGCTTTTAGACAAACATCCATTTCCATTCGATGGGATCGCTTATCACATTTATAAGAAAGTTCACTGCAGGACAATGTAAGGTGAGGTGTATCCACGCCAGCAGCTGCACTACTCAAAGAAGACGCCACAGGTGTTTGAGTTTGCACAGGCAAGGCCAATTCCACAATTAATTCTGAAATCTCAAAGGAACTCTTGATTGGTAAAGAGTCATCCGCATAATGTGTAGGGCTGGGGAGTGGCAAAGGTTCTTTCATTATTCGCCCCCCTCCATTTCTCAAATGACCCACTTCCTTTTGCCAGTTAACTCTTCGTTCCGTCACTGACACCTCATTGGTTTCCAAATCATCTTCATTTGTGGCAATATTTCCCAATGAGTCCAGCACCTGAGCGTATTGTTTTGGAGTTAGGGAAACTTTCAATGCACTTATTACTCTGCCTTGTATATGAAGTTGGGAAGATGATGTCACTGATCCGCCAACACCTCCATTTAAATCTCCAGTTCCCGAGGGATCTGCTCCTGGTGGAGTTGTAATGTAATCATCCATATAACTAATTGTTAAATGAATTACTGTGTTGTGTAGAATGGGAATGGCGCTAGCGTGATCACACTGGTAAAGTTCCTGAGCTCTCATTAAAGTTGTGCTACTGGCACTTGGATAGGTCATTTTCAAGCTATCCACCATTCTCCATCGGTCACTTAGATTTAATGAATAGAGGCTGATGTCACATACGAAAATGTTGTAGCTGACAGCATCCTGATGATGATTACAAGGACTGTCAAGATCACCCAAGTACTCGAAAGCATCCATGTGATCACCGTTTGGCTCTTGGGGGTCACCCAGTTGGTTATTTCCAACAACACTGATTTGACCCAAGTTGGCTACCAAAACTTCTGCACTGTTTCTATTTCTTGGGAGCACTATCACTGGGGAATCTAGTACGACGTCAAGTTTCAAAGAACTTTTTGGAGTTCGTCCTGGAATGTCGTTGTAATTGAGAAAATGGTCTGCTCCACCAGATGTGGACGCACCTGGGCCAAAATGGTGACACGACTCGTCAAAGTCAAGTCGCTCTAAGGATCCCGACAGGCTGTTTGAGGAACTACGGAAATTCAACCCGGGAATGGCGTCTTGTCGAACGAGTCCTAAGGCGATTTGGGCTGCCGCTGATTTAAGCTTTGTTGTGAGGGGCTCTTGGAATTGACTAATGCACTTTTTCAAATCTACCAAAAAGATGGGACAATGGGTGTAAATAACTGAAGCCATGCGGAGTACCAGTTTAGGAGGTGCTGCAAGATTTGAATGTTTATTAACGTTGCGTTCGTAATTGAACGTGAGGGCAGACTCGACAGCAGAATTTCCAGGATTTGATGATGATAAATCCTCTCCTAAGACAAATGGCTGGTAGGTGGGATCAACGAGGGGATCTTGGCCAACGCTGAGAACTCTTTGATGGTATTGACCTTCAGGCGTCAAGTTCAACATCTGGAGGCCTCCAAGCGATCCGTCTACTGTTAATAGTCCCTTATCTGTTAAAGCAAACCAAAAGTATTACAACCAACTTCAATTTAATCGTGGGAATAATAAATTATGACAATTAACTATAACTTACTTAAAACTAAGTTTATTTTCGAGTCCGAAGCAGTAGCAGTAGCAATTTTCCTCGCACATTCATCCCCATCCTTCCCTACGACGCCTCTCAACAACAAAACATTCAGTCGTCTAAACTCAAAGTTTGCCTGCAACTTTTGACTTGGCCTTTGGCTTGGAACTTCGTTTTCATTCTCCAAATCTTGTTTATTATCCTCCTCCGGAATAGACGATGATCTTGGAGTCAACTTTTGAATAAACTGAAAAATCTCCACCCAAGTCTCCTGGTTAGCAATGACATCCAAGTTGTTAAACTGTACATGTAATATAGCCATATCTTCATCTTTACTAGTCAGCGTCAAGTCCGCCGTTATAAGGGCATCCGTTTCTAATAATGGCGTGTCACTGTCCATCGCAGCATTTATATTTTGTTTCCTCCACTTGCTTCTCAGAGACGCCAGCAGTGCTTCATGAAGCTGTGACGGCATTGTCAGCGACTGTGCCATTCTTTGCTGTGCCGTTTGGGGAAGAGGAGACGCAGGTGGTTGAGGACTCATTGGACTGGTTGGCTCACTATCTCTCAAGCTTCCACTCACAGTGTCCATACAAACGTGCTTGTGACTTGCTAAAAGCAACTGAAAATCTGGACCAAACGTTTGCACAGCATCCGCCAACAGTAAACTTTGAATTACAAAAGTAATCTCAGTATTCCCAGATCTCTGCGAGAGGACCGTCCTCGCCCCCAAAATTTGCAACTCTGCAATGTTCCTATCTCTCGACTGAATATCAACAGAAACGTGCTGCACCGTGAACTGGGCAACTACAAGGCGACTATTAGCTTTAACTGGTGGAGGCTCCTCTGAAGTTTGAGGAGCACTTTCCGATTTGCTATGACTTGTATGACTCCTCGGAAGAGTTCCACTAGGCGTACTTGTACTATAGCTTGTATCTTGCTGCTGCATTTCTTCATTGAGATTCGTCAAAGACTGATTTAATGAAAATGAACTTTCACTTTTTGTTTCACTTAAACTGTCTGCTCTTCTTGTTGAAAAATATGCTCCAATTACTCCTCTCACTGTGTTCACTTTACTTTCATTCACATGAAATGTCAGTTTTGGAAGTGTGGCAATCACTGTAAGTGCCGGCCACATGGGATCCTCACTATAAACTAATCTCCGTTCTAATTGAACATCAACACTAAACTTGTCAATAAGATGCATTCCCGAAGTATTTTTGCAACTAGCTGCTCTCCAGTTAACATCTCTTGAAGATCTTGCATCCACCACGATCACATGAATATCGGTAATTTCTAAACTGTAATTTTTGTACAGTTTTGAATAAAATGTATCAATAGTTTCTCCAATCCCTCCATTACTGTACTGCGCTTGAGTGTTATTATCCAAGCTGAACCGTCTATTCAAGTAATCTGCATTACCCAAAATCGAAGCCGCTGGAGACGTAACGGAAGACTCTGCCAAGGTATCTCCAGGCAATGGGGAGGAACACGGTGTCAGAAATTCTTCATCATCGTCATTATCCGACAAGCTGTTCTCAGTCTCATTCTCTTTTGCGCTGATTGAAGGTTCTGGACTATTGATGCCATCTTCACTTCGAACATTGGTGAAACGAAAACGACCCAAGTCAATAACAACAAAGGAGCCTCCAGATGAACAACTTGCAGACGAGGAAGAAGGCCCTCCTCGACTGGATCCTCCACTGGATAATCTCTGTGCTGGAGGATGCCTTCCAGAAGGTGGCTGATGTCTGCCTCGCTCCATAGTTGGTTTATTTCCGAAAATTATTATTTGGGGAGCCGAGATATCTAAATAAATTTCCCAGTTGGAAATTCCAGGTGTGTTGTTAGATGCATGTTGGTCAACCAAACGCTCCCAATAAATACGTAGCTCTTCTTTCGTCTTCTGCTTCATAATCTCGTACTGTGATTGATGGAAAATTAAGTCCTCTGAAATCACAATCAAAAATATTTATTTTTAAGTATTATGGTTTAGTAAATACTCTTTACGAAAATAATTGGAACTCTTAACAGTACACACCATCGATATCCCGAACACGAAAAAATTTGACCACATCTTCATAAAACTCTGGACTCAAAATCAGATCCAGAGGTCTTGATGTCATAACTATTTTATGGGCAGCTTTCTTGTGTGGTTTCTTTTCGTAAGTCAAACTAAAGAGAGATTCACGAGTAGAGCTGGAACCAGCCTCTTTGCTGCTGGAACTAGAAGATTGGGAGGAATTCGGTCTTAACGACGATGATGGTGCATTATATGAAGGCATTTTCCCACAGCTACCAATATTATGATGAGGCGTTACAATCAACTGCTTTGTTCTACAATCTTTTAGGGATACAGTGGACAATGTCATTTGAAACTTGTGAGATCCTGATCGCGGCTTCAACGACGCTTCAACCTGAACACCCGTAAAGTCGAACTCCAAAAATGGTAGGGATTTGCGTAACAGGGAGACTGTCCCTTTATCTAACTTGAAATTAAAGCGGGCCAGTAGAGCATCCCTCCCAAAAGCTTTGACGTCGCCCATAATTGCCTCGTCAAAGTCACTTTCACTACCGCGAACTGAAGGAGACAACATGCTTGTATCTGAGGAGGGTAAGGCCAACTGTGGGGAGGACGCTGAATGCTCTAATGTGCCAGCAGGAACAATTTGCATGTTGGATAAAGAGGGTGACAAAGGTACTTCCGGTTGCGGAGCTCCACTCCACGAAGGAAACACCCAGGACATGATTCCATATCGACTTGGAGTTACAGGAGGTAATTTACTTTGACTAGAATTATTAGGATCTAATGGCACAAGAGCGAGAGACGCCGAACTCGATTCCTTTTTCATTTGAGCGGTACTCGTTGAAGTAGACATTCCTCCTCCAGCATGACAACCTCCTCTTCTTTCCATTCTCAACATGACAATTTCACGAAGTTCCAGAATTTCATCGTAATGGAGCTCCTGCTCCACACGATCTTTCACTTGACGAGCTTCTAAAGAGACGAGATCTCCAATTAAATGTTGTTCGTATGCTTTGACGTAAGCAACGTTATCCCTGGCACGCTGAAGTACTTCTTCCATTGTTTTTAGTTGTCTTCGGCGTTTATAACCTTTTAAAGTGAGGACAGCACGAAAGGCATAGCCCCACCATTCAGGAACGTTCCCGGCGACTGGACCAAAGGGACGATAGTGTCGCAAGCGGCAATGGCGTTGGAGCCGCATAAAGGAGCGATATGTTCGCAGGGTGTTTTTGTACTGCGAGTCGGTTAGTTGGAGGGGGACCTTGTCGAGAACGAGGTGAACATCGAAACGGGGTTTGGAGGAACTAGAGAGGCTGGAGGGGGAGTTATTTTTAGCTATTCGAGCTTCTGCAGAAACGGGGCAGAGAAGGTATTCGTGATTTAAAGCGAGAACCTTTGACATGGCGGCCTGCACAGTAAAAAAAGAGTAATAGTTAGAGTTGAGTTAATAATAAGTAATTGTAAATAAATTTTAATTATTTTTAATTACACACCTTAAGTTCATCAGGACCAAAAGCACTGTAAGGTTCACCTCTTGTATCACAATATACACCGAACTTGCTCAGCTGCAAAGTTTTAAAAGAACACTCACTCGCGTTTCCAACAGATGATGAGAGTGCGTTCCAAGACGAGTCACAACTTTGAACAGTAAGACCTTCAAGTGTCACACCAAATGCAATAACACGACTAGGGGAGCTCCCAGCCTCTTCGAAGCGAATATGTACATTGCGAACGTTAAGTTGTAGATTTTCCACAACTTTGGTAACTATTGATGCGCCAATTCGCATGGAGGAAAAGTATAAAGAGGAATAGTACGACGAGTCGGTGGATGATATGTCAAACTGAGCCTTCCAACGGGCTTCGTGGGAATCCAGAGAGTCCATTTTGGAGTCATGGGCAAGTAGTTCTTCCTCGACAGGGTCCCACTGAAACAAATACCAAAATTCATCTCCATTTATTAACCTGCTTCAAGGGACAACCTCATCCTCTGTTAAATTGATTAATTATAAGTTTAATTTTTCTTACCTCGGATAAATTAAGGGCACCTGCCACTACGTACACATCTTCAATAGTAATTAGTACGGGCTCATTACGAAGATACTTGAATAGATTGAACTCAATTTTAATACGACCAACCACAGATGCCTTCACCTCCACTGGGAGACCCCAGCTTCGGAAAATATTCTTTTTAAGCGGAACGTTTTCCAATTCCAGCTCTCCTAATAATTGCAAAAAAAAAAACACACAATATTTTTTTATAATTATCCTCTGAATTTACACATTTTCAAAACTAACTTATTCCAGAATTTTAATTTGTTCTTACCTTGCCCAAGGGCAAAAGAGAGTTGCTGGGAATTGAGATTTTCGACATATTTCCCGAGGTATGTGTTGATATACCATGAAATGAATGTTTCCCACATGATGTCCCGGTTCCTACTGAGTTATCTTCAATCCACACTTTCATTGCCACATATATGACTCCAGCAATTAAAAATGTACAGTGCATTCACACCCCTAATCGTAATAATATTTAGACAGAAAACTGAAAAACAAAAAAACAGCCACGTTAATAAAGTAAAGCTACATAAATTCTTCCATCAAACAATTCGTCTATCTCTGAATGGATTTTTGCAATTAATTGTCCATTCGCACATACTACCTCTCATTTTAATCTCACATTAACTTAATCAAGCTGTCAACTCAAAAACACTTTATCTTTATCATATATCGTGAACTTTGAGTCGAAAACTGTGTATTATTTTGCAAGCCTTATCAAAAATGAAACACTAAAAGATAAACTGTTTACATCGGTTCGGTATGTAATGCACTTTAAAAACAAACATTTTTAATCAACAAGCCACTTGAATACATTAAAGTTAACAAAATCTAAAACACTTACCTTTGTGTATTTTTATAATAATTTTCACTGTAGTCTTCAAGTAGAAAAATGTGCTACTGCTATTTTTATTGATGATAAATAAAATACCTACTTTAAATGCCTACACAAGTGTAGTAATTTGTAGTAATACTAAAAAATAGTGGTAGTATATAGCCAAAAAATTGTATAGGCTTTGTTGCTGCTTTGATTTGATAGTAAAAATGGTATAGAATTCTTCACAGAAAACCCAGATGACGATCATCCGCTAGTCACATGAATGTCAAGTCAATACACTCCATTCTTCCCGCAGACAACCTACTCAATGTGGCCATTTGATTGCATCACAAATCAACAAAAAAAAACTTTAAAACCTTTTCCTTCTGTTTATTTTGGACTTTGTACTTTGAACCGAGTAGAGAACACAGATAAAAAAACAAAGGTGTAATTATGCAATGCGTGTGGCGTTTACACAGACCTCCCACCGGTCTTTTGGTTTAATTCCCATTGTTATGCTAATGAGCTTGTATCCTTTCAATGTATTTTATCAGCTTCGCACAAGCCTGTGCAAAGAAAAAACCACTCACATGGCCTCTTAACGTTAAGTTGGTACCTACAGTATGCAAGTGCGTAAAATTCGTCCATTTACCACTTTACCACAACCAAACCATGAACTCTTTTCCACGTGCGATATTGGCATAATTTATCTTTGTTTTACTACGTCTACAATAAATTGTATCTCCTTTACCTGTCGTTAAGCCATCGATCAAATATCAATTTAAATTTATTCCGGCATCTAAGTCAGCCAAAAATAGAAAATCACCCTTCTTCACAAATGTCGAGTATGCAATTGTTAAATTTTAATTACAAATTTACAAACAATGCATTGTGAGTGAACGTGTGGTTCGAACTTGGAAGTAGTTTTAATGATAAATGTTTTTTTTTTAAAGTTAATGACTATAAATGCAATTTACTAAATAACATTTTTTCATGTATTTTCTTTATAAATTATACACTGAAGAGAATTATAAAATGAATATTTTGTATTTTTGTTACAGGTGGTGATATTGCACTGCATAACGAGTAGTTTAATTAATTAAACCTAAAAGACTTTTGCATTGAGTGACTAGTATGTTTTATGCATGTACTTCTAGTTCTTAACATGTTGTATGTTAAACACTGTCTTAAGTAGTGTGACTGTGATGATAACCTTTTCTGCTTGAAGTAATCTATTAGTCTGGCTTATGGTCTTTAGGACTATTACATAACGTTTCTTGACTTTCGTGCGTCGTTATTCGCGTGAGGTGTGTCCTTACGTTTTGTGTTGGTATGGTTTCATTAAAATCTCAACTCTTTCATCCAAATCCCTATACCATATCACAGATATACTATAAAAACCTGTGCTAATGCTAATTTTGAATGCCAAAAAAACTGAATCAATGTTAAATCACGAAGCTTTTGTATTTAATCATCAAGCTGAAATGAGTTAATAATATGAAGTCGGGAATTGATAAAGATATATTTAGCACAATATAAACCCTATAAAAGTTAAGCATGAGATGAAATGGCGTCACAACGGTAACTGGTCATTCCAACTGTAATGTATTTTAAATGGAGTTTTTTCAGACCTAGGCGGGCTCTTTACTCCTCCAAATGAAGACCGATTTTAATGAAATCTTCATAAATGTGTAGTAAAATCAATTTCCTTGCGATTATAGTTAGTTTCAACATTGTGTGCATAATCATGCCCAATTTATACCAAATTTTTACATACAAGACGCTATAGTTTAAAATCTCGTGACCTCAAGAAAAAACGAATACCTATAATCGAATCTCTATCTTTTTAACTAATAAAAAAACATTTCATCCCATCAAAGAAATCAACGTACCCAAAATGGAGGCGACGCCTTCATACGAAGTCTAACTTTGACGCAAACCTAAGCTCATTACATGAGTTGTAAATGACAGTTGCCGTTACAACGACTTCAGTATATATAATAAAAATATACAGTTGTATATATATTATATATATTCAATCTCACCCTTAATACAAATTAAGGACTTAAAATACTTAGCGATGTATCTGTTTTAGTCGTATGTTGTATGTCGTTGTTAGTGATGTGTGCTAACAACCGAATCACAAGCATTTTTTGAGCAAGCTAAATTTAAGTTATGCTTTCAAAATGAAACTTGGTAATTCACTTGCTTTCGAGTTTTACGCTTGTCGTTACAGTAACTATAAAGAGTATATTATGGTAAAAAATATGACTAAAATTTTTCACGTTGAATCGATACGATGATGACGAGATGGAACATTTTGGCTTGTTAAATTAAATTTCTGATTTATCCTTGCATATATGGTTTACATTTTGTGCTTAAATGTCCATATATCCTCCTATCTTGTATATCTTTTAGTTTTATTACCGATTGTAAACTTAAGTCTAAGAAATATTAAGCTTTTTATAATGCAACCGTGAAGAAAGCGATTCAGTTTAAAGTTTTGGCAACTTTCTACCATATTTTTTGGCACAGTTTTAAAAGTTAAGCTTTTGAGTTATGCCAATATAGTGCGTAATATTTACGTAAGTACATGGGTAAATGTATGAACGCAGACAACCTCAACTCAAGAATTTAACTCGCTTCTTAAAAGCGTGCGTAAAAGTGTGCGACGAATTTGTAAAAACGCATTAAATGATCTTACGCCGCTGTTGGCTGTTGTGTTAATGGCATGCGTAGTTCATCAGGGTTCAGTTGAAGGAAATCGCCAAAAAAAAACGTTCGCAGGCATGTAAATACTTTAAGTATGAATTAAGTAACACTACGCATCACAGAACGCAGATTTTGTCTTTTGTTTCATTTTACATCCGTTCGTAGAGCAGCCGAATGGCGATAAACAAGAGGAGGTAATTTTAATTCAGTTACCACCACATTCCCATCGATAGCTAACGAAATGATATGTTATTAAAAAGATTGATGATAAATAAGTTACGTTTATCAAGGATGTTGATTGTGATTGATTTCTTGCCATGAGAGGGCTTGTAAGGTGGAGAGAAGAAGAACATTGTTTGTAATTATAGCGTATGTCAATAGGACATCAATAAACTTACAAAAGCGACATTACCTACCACTGCACTATCGTAAACATGAGGGGTTGGCACACGTATGTATGTTATGTACTTTACTAGAAATGGAAAGTATGTAACATCTAATTTTGTTTCAAGTGCGCCTTTGCAATAATTTATGCTCTGCCATATTAGCTGCTAAAATATATAATTAAAAGAATTTATATAATTAATCAGTATCAGAAGGCTATTGACATTGGAACTTGAAATTCATCACCCAGAAACTTAGTGCTTAGAGACAACTGAATGATTATTCTGAGCTAATGCGTTATTTCGACGACATTACAATGTAATTAGTGGGCTTAAGGATCCATTGATTTATATGTACCCCATTTTTCTGTACAATTCTCACACCGAAATCTAGCGAAATGAAAAGTCTACGAAAATACTTGTTGAATAAATGTTTATTCAATGATATCACACAGCACGTCGAAAACAAACAGGGTTCCCATCATCCCATCATTTCTGGATATATTTCAGTGTTGGTAAACCCCAAAATTTTCAACTATAATTATTAGTCAGGTATAAAACCCCCAAAATCAATTCAACGAATGAACTAGTTGACAAATTTAAGGTTGCATTATAACGTAATTTATCTTACAATGCTAACTTTAAAATATAACATCAACGATTCCAAAGTTCCATAAATGGGAATAAAATTTTTTGATTGACGAATTGTTGGTGTCTGCTTTTGTTTTGGGATTTTATGTAACCATGTATAGATTTTTAAGTTTATTTTAAGATTACTTTTTAACCTTTTTGTTTAAAAAATATATTTTAGGTTGCAATAAAACTTGCAAACTTTCTCAAGAGTCTTCAAGATTTATGAGTATATTGGAAAATTCAAATCAAGAAAGAAAGAATTGTGTCGAATTTTATCATTTACTCAAAAAAAAAAAATAGTAATGATTGAAGTAAGATAAGATGTGTGGTAATTAAATTAATACATATTTAGGTTTTTATTAATAGTAATACTGCTTGTGCTTAGATAACAAAAAAAACTTCATCAGTCTCATTCGAAACAACATGACATATATTATACGAAATTTAAATAATCGAGATCACAGGCACATCATTTTTACTTTGTTGAAAACTAACTGAGCTTCCTTTGATAGTTAAATAAATGTAGGTATTCCAATAAACTTAAAAAGGGCAATACGTGGTATCAGCCCAACGTTCCCCAATCCCCTCTGCTTAAATCCGAGATTGAATAGACCGACATTTTTCTTCCCGGCTTGGAGGAAACCTGTATTTTGACACAAATCAACAAATAATTCACATGTAATGAATAAACGAACCAACTTATAACTCAAATATTTAAAACTTGGATGTAATTTTGCTTACCAATATTCTTTTCGCCTTTGTTTAGTAGGCCAACATTAAAAATCCCTATATTCAAAATATTACAAACAAAATCTCAGTAACACGGGAGTTCATACACGGGGCACTTTGAGACAACACGAATTTGACACAATCTCACTCACCTTTGTTACCAAAGCCAACATTAAAACAGCCTAGGTTAAAAAGTCCCAGATTGCATATTGTAACACTAAACAACAAACAAAATACGAAGAAAATAATAACTGAAGAACTTAATAACACAATACAGTATTGGTACGTTAACTTAAAACAAAATTGTGGAAAAAATTATTTTTCCTTGGAAACCACAAGTTTAATCAACTTAATTTGCGTTGACAAAAACTTGAGCCAAATTTAATTTTTACCTGGATTGTACAAGTAGACTTGTGATAAGGATAACCTAAAACATAAAAAAATAACTCATTAAAAAACATTAAGTTTCCAGAAAAATAATTTTCACTAGTCCTAAAGTAAACATACCTTCCACGAAATCAATGCCATGATGATATCGTCTTGGTACTTAGCTAACAAATATTTTGCGGAAAATTCTTTCTAGCTGAATCCTTCCTTAAAATTCACAAAAACACCGAAAATCTTATTGTTCTTGAGCACTAGCTTTATCTCATCTCCTCTGTAGTAGGTCAGTTAAGGTAATACCGGCGATTGCAAAAATTCAACTGCTTTTTATTTAGTTTTGTTCTGGAATCATAACATAAAGTATGATCTATTGTCTATAGGTATACTTTACATTATCAGTTCCATGCACTCAAAAAAAATCTATCCTAAATTCATAAGTTTCATAATTTCAGAATAATTCATTACTACGTGTACAAAGTACGTACAAAGTAAATCATCTTACTTCCTTTTTTACTGAGCTCATGATCATAGTGATCAGATCAATATTGCGATATGATTCGCAATGAACTTTTAATGACAAGAAGGAGTAGCAGTTTAGACTGAGACCATCGTTTGACCACCACCAATGCATTGTGGTCATCGTGCACTATCAATTCGGCAAGCTATCAATTATATCGTACACACATGTACGTTTCATATCAGCAGCCTTTTTTCCAAATAGTTTTATAAATCATTATTATCAACAAGCTTCATCATCGTCGGTCATCATCTCAGTCATCGTGGCGTAATAAAATTTTCGTGAACCCCTTTTTTGCTATTTTTTGGTCTTCTGTGTTCACCTTTTAATGTTCCACACACTTTATGAAAATCACCGTGATAATTATAAATTGGTTGTGGAAATCCAAGATGCAGCCATTCAATCAACCAACCTGTTTTATTTATCTGAAATTTCTGGTATTTACTTCATTGTTGAATTTATATAATTGTTGTAGAGTTCAAGATCACATAATGATCATTTTGTCTAAATTTCCATGTTTTTGTGCTGTGTAGCCCGTGACGAAGCATTAATTATGATTTATTAAAACGTACGTGCTATCAACCATCGCAAGTTGCAGAGGGAAAAATATTTACATGCAAGTTAATTTTTTCTTTTGAAAAACAAAATAACGTTAATGTTAAAACATGCAATCATGTAAATATTCTAATGTTTCCAGTTTCTTGACCGATAGTATATCTTACATTTTTTGGAAATAACAGGAAATACTGTAATACTGATGTATAATTTAAGTTGTTGCATAATCCACTTTTTACTTGTTACAAGCTATCATCAAATTCAGGTGCTTTATATGTATTCATGCAAACTTTTGCATTCAAAATTTTTACAACTTCTCGTTTTGAGTAAAAGTAATTCAATCTCCTTATAATTTATGCGAGCATTGGCCCGCTTTTCTTGTCAAATTATACCGATTATGATTTGACGATTTGTACCATGAAGAAGTTTGCTAATAAACCATAATTTAAATGTAGTCTACCGTGAAATTGGTAGTATATTTTAGCAGCTACCTTATTAATTTTCAGACGTTCTAGATGTCAGGATCTCGCATTAGATCATCGGTGTGAGGTTTCTGTATTGGCATGATTTTTACTTAATCCATCCTTAATCAATTTCTTAATTTCGAAAAGAAAAAAGATAAATATTTAGTTCAAGCTGTTTTTTTTTCATTTGTACTTATCGACAAAACATGTAAACATAGCATATTATAAAATAGTACTATAGTATGTATAGTATTCAAATTTAGCAATAATTATGACGATTACCATTAGGAAATTCCTAAAAAAAGGGATCTAAACTCAACATGCAAAAATTCCTTTGGATTTGTAAACATTAAAAGCTTGCATCATTTAGATTTTTACATGTTACACGTAAATATTTTGTATTCTTTCAACATTACGTCAATCATTCGGTGCAATAGTTTAAGCTATAAATCCACGTGCAAACTACTGCTAACGTATGTATCCTAAAAATCTGATATCATGTTACGTTGGTTTAGAATGATCAAAAATTCTACAGAAATACGATTGTTCTTTACAGTAATTTTTCATATGACTTAATTTTTTGTAACTTTTTCTGGAAAAGCTGTAACCAAAAATGCTCTATGGAGCTGATCCTCAAAAGATCCAGGTAAAAATACTGATTGATTATCCATTGAACGTCTAATAACTAGATTGTTACCACCGAGAAATTCATTACAATCATTTTCATAATAACCATAATCATGTTTATCTTTTCGTTTGGTAATGAAAATACTCTTATTATTTTCAATTCGATTTGTTTCAGAAGAAGCTTGGTCAAGAGCTTGGGAAAACCATGCAGGTTTGGGGTAACGTGATAATTCGGATGTTTGAGACTGTACATTACTTGTCCTGGTGTTCTTCCTTTCGTCTCTTTTTTCTCTGCGATTCCGTGCTGTTCTATTTCGATAGAAACTACAGCAGAGTCGCAAGGATCCGTAGTACAATATTTCCAACAGGGAAAGCACACTGAATCCCATGCATAGTCCCAAAAGACCTCCCGCATTGGCTAGAGATATGCAAATTTGAATTAGATTTATTTCTGTTTTAAACTAGTCAACTTAAATATTAACTAAGAAATTACACATTAATTCCGTCATTGTAGTTGACTCCTTTCGAAGTTTTGGATGCATCGAATTTTTACTAAAGTAGATGTGGACAATGGACACTTTGCGTGCATTATAGGGCTTCATTCCAGCTCTTTAAAGAAATAACCAAACGAAAAAATTATGTTCAGGGTATAGTGATAATATAATTACATGCATTTAAAAATTCCTTGTTCAGTTCAGTTACGTTTCAGGGAAATATTTAAAAAGTTCTTTCATTTTCCTTTCCTGAAGTCTCAAAGAGGTAATTTCCTTCTGATAGCTGATTTGTGTACAAGTTGGCAAACATTCTGAACAAGATCGACTTAATCCGTAGTGAACAATCGTCTCTGCAAAGAAAATCGTTTAACAAAAAACATTTCTATCATTTTGCATGTACGTTAATGAAATATTTTTTCGTTATCTACTTACTTCGCACAAAATCTGTACAGTTGTACATGGTGGGCTTGCAAACCACACCTGTATCATCATCTACAAGCAATCCGCTCAAATTATTAGTTTAAAAATTAATTTATCAGTTAGAATCAGTAAACATTCATGTTTTCATACTTGGCATATAATATCTTGTACAGTTGCATTTTTCCACTGTTTTTATTGCAATGCACTCATCTATGCAGTTGGACACTGTATACGTTGTGTAGTAACGAAGCTTGTGTTCATTTCCATAGTAACATTGTCGTTTAGTCTTGTTGGAAAGAAGTTAATAATACATTTTGCTAATTTACATAAAGTCAAATGTTAAATATATTATGTTGTCATGTTAAAATCCACACCTCGTGTAACTTCTTGATTGAATCATGCGACATAGTAACTTCCGGTTTCAAACTTATGAAAATTTCAGAATTCGTTTGCAATGCAATACCATTATCTTTCATGCGGGGAAAGTCAAGGGGTACATTTACTCCCATCATGAACCCTTCAGAATCAGTGTTCGTGCAGAAATATTCATTAATATCTGGATCCAACAAAATAGACAGCCCAGCAGATCTTCCAGGATATCGTTGTCTGTATGGAACAGTTCTATTAATCGTTTTTTTGGTGAACATCAAATTTTCATAGTTTAGATTGGCATCCTTCCACTTGTTTATGCCTTTAGGCTTACTTCTTCTGCTGTCACAAGTTGCAAAAGAAACAAAATTTTAACACAGATATACTTAAACCTTCAAAGTCTTAATATTGACTTTAAAAAATTACTGTTGCTTTAAAAGCAATGAAACAGGTAACGAATTAAAGGTACAACAGTGTCCGTAATCTGTCTCAATTTCCTGAAATAATTCATCGCAATTTGTCACATCTTCCAACCAAACACAGTGTAAAATCATTTTACTACACGGCTGAGACACCTACATGCATAACGTGTACATGCATAAATACGAAACAAATTACTTTTCATTAAATCAATTTCAGTATTTCGTTTTTAAAAATGTTAATTATTTTCATACATTTTGCAAAGTAGCTATCGGATCGCAGTATTGTTCGATCTCTTGTTTATACTTTATAAATACTTCCCTTGCTGCAGGCGTCTGCCACCCCAGAATTGAAGCATTTCCAACAAATCTATCCGTGAATGTTAAGGTGGACTCGCAGATGTGATTCATGTCTAGAATTTTAGCTAAATCCGCAAAAGCTTCTTGGGACAAATTGGCTCCCTTTGGAAGCGGTCCACCATCATCCAAAATTCCGCTCAACATAACTTTCCTTTAAAAAATTCAAAGTACGTAAAATACGTTGTATATAATACGCAGAAAGTTAGAATAAATGAAATAGCTTTGTTTAAAAAAAAAGTTCCCATTAACTCTATCTGATTGTCGAAGCTTGACTTCCGTAAACTGTTCACATTACAAATGGTCAAGCCTGGAAACGGTATTTCATCCAGGTTCGTTACCGTTGGATTGAAAACGGTGATTGTTGGCATGTTGCTATAATCAGCCCACATTCCATAAATGAGAATAACGGCAGCAATAACCGAGGCTACAAACGCTACAAGCCAAAATATCCTTTCAAAAAGGTGACGTTTTTGCTGACCCATGTATTTTAAGCCGTGGAGAGATGTGTCCATACAAAATGACACAGGAACGCTGTCTACGGAAGGATTGTACCATTCCCAATTCAGCTTATCGTCTACCGGGTAATTTACCAGATTATTTTGTACCATTTCTGAAAATTTAGGGTTAGTAGCTCTCTTTCCAGAAAGTGTATTGATGGGGTACATTCCAGAAATATTTGTATGAGATTAAAGCCTCAAATATTCACAGTATTTTACTTATAACTATTCGACTATAAAATCGTTTCTGATGAGGCTCTGATCAAAAAGCCCTTTCCATAATTTTCTTGAAAGTCTGATTTGATCACAAAATGCAATCAATAAAGAAACATTTCAGAGTAGTTTTTTCGATAAGTTTTAATGGATATTAATCCATTAAGAAATATACCATAATATTAAGGTCGTACTTTTTTAGAAAATAAAAGGTAAATTTATGATATCTTAACGATAGACAAATTACTGTTTGTTTTGCATTTATCGCGTCATTTTTTATTATTAACGCCACACGTTTTCCAACCACACCTACATTACAGTAGAAACAATCATTTTAAAGGCAAAAGCTCTCGTAAAATATTAGTATTTTTTCAAAATCTAGTTTATAATATTAGGTATTTTTTAAAGGAAAATTCACATTCGGATTCGGATTTAACAATGTATGGTAATTTTACAGCGTGTGTATGCAGATAAATATAATATACCAAAATTCAATATATGGGCAAGAAATGTTAGTGCAATTTAGTAAACTGTCATTTTTGTTCTTTCGTAATGATTCGTTTCATCTCTGTAAAATATATACTACTTTATATAACTGTATACGCTCTTTCTTGAATACCACTTTCTTTTAGTATGCAGCCATAAAACTACAAATTATAGATCATAAATAACAATTATATAAAATAGTTTTTTAGATGAGAAAAAATGGCACCGTATGAAATATCATGAAAGATATTTACTCCACGTTATGTAGAGAAAACGGTAGTAAAAGTCTTTATTTGGTGACGGTAGTAAGACAATGCAAACTTGTATTTTTGAAAATTGATTGATATTAATATTATACATTCAGATGAAAACTTTAACAGAATGATTTAACAGTAGCTTGAAAAAAATGAATCGATTGCGTTGGTCATGAAAGTGTATTAATTTTATTTTGCTGTAAGGTATACACTGCTACAACAAGGAATAAATTTTCTTCTAGAAGCCTTAAGCTTGAATTACAGAAGTTGTATAACAACCCATTTATTTGTATAATTTGTATGCATTCGAAAAGGTGCGCGCTGGCTGTTGCCAGGATGTTGCTCTATGATCAAAAAAGATTGTATGTTTTCTTTTTGCAAATTTTTTTGGTGTCATCAAATATTTGATTGAAATTGAAACGACAAAATCTAGCCTATAAAACACTTTTAAACAAAACTGAAGATACTCAATTGTTCAGCAAAATATAGCTAACAAAGTTCATAGAAAAAAAAATTCGACCCCAGGGGTAATAGGGCCTTAACAGATAATAAACAATATGTAAAGTGTATTTTTAAAATTCGTCTTATTTTCATTTTCGAATAAATTTAAGCATTACAATGTCCGGTAGTTGCCATTTGCTTGCACGTGTGGCATAAATTTATTCAGAAGGTCGGTGACTTATGTCGTTCTCAAATTTTCCCATCAATGGTGTGTAATGTATTCAACTCTACTGACATATTTTTGATATTTGATTCTCATATTCTTCATAACTTCTTATCTTTCAATTAACCATTCGAAATGGATTCATGTTGGATTAATTCATTATAAGCATTAATGATGCCTTCCTAAGATCGGTAGCAAGGTTTCAAGGTAAGTAATTCAAGTACAGTAGTATGTGTTTAGTAAAATGTATATCACTTGACATAAAAGCGTGACTAAGCAGTTTTATAAAGCTAAGTAGCTAACATGCATGCAAAATTGTCATACCTATCAAATTTAAAAGCATACAAGAACAGTTCAACACGCACAACAAGTCGTAGGTATTTATTGGGTTAGTCCTGTGGCATAAAAAAGATGATGTCATAATATGTTTCGTAGTTTGAGGAAATGAATATGGTGAAGTATACCTACATATTAATATCACGTTGAATCTTCATCCGACAGTATCAAAACAAGAGCACAAGTCAAGCTCATCAGAAAGGTTTTTGTTGCTCATTTTTTGCCTGAAATTGTACGTAAACCTGTAAAGCAAACTCACAGTTGTGTTGTGCCGTGTCAGTTTTACATTCCTCAATATTGCTCCAGCCAGTCAGTTTGAGTCCAGTTATATAGAATATTTCGGGCAGTTCATTCAACATCAATAGTACAGATCAAAATATTTATTTATCTGTTCACTGCAGATTTAATTGAAATACCGAAAAGTGATACTGTTTAAATTAATCAATTTAAGTACTGATTCGATGGAGGCTGAAAAGCACCCACCACCGGTAAAAGTTTGCAGATTGGCAGGGAATACTTCTACTGCTTCTGGTATGGTTGATTAAAGATGCATTTTATGAGTGAAATAATAAAATGCTACTTATTAATAATTAAATTGTATTTTGAAATAGATGACTACATGAATACTAACTATCCATTTTTGGTGGATCCATATAATGAAAGGTGATGACGATGATGATTTGAAAAAATACACTGAACTTTTTACTTAAATAAACGGAATAAGTTACTTAGAAAATATGTTTGTGTTGAACCATTAGTGACTTAAGGAGACTTACGGATGGTCATGAAGATTCATTTGAAAACTCCGTTAGTGAGGCTAACCATGAAAGAGACAATACGCTAACAGGAAATGACGCTAGTTTAGAAACTGGGGAAGCAAGAGCTGCAACAAATAACGAAGAACATGCATCTTCATCTCCAAAATCTAATTCGTCGTTGTGGGATGATATTGACGAAGTACTTCAACTGCATCAACAAACTTCTTCCGCTCCACCTCAAAGGTAATAACAATAAACAGCACAGTGATTCCTTTAAACTGTAATCAATTACAATTAATACTAACTTTTTCAATGTAATTAGCAGAGGGTACACAAATGATGATCATGTACCACCGGAACAGGTAACTTACAATAGCATATATTCAGGTGTGAAAAATAACGGACAAGCTGAAGTTACCCCAAATGGAATAGATAAAACATTACAAGCCGACAATGATTTACAAACCGGAAATTTTTACAAAGATGGGAATGCTAAGCATAAAGTCAATATTATATCTCGATGTATTGATTTTTCGTTGATGAATGAAATTAAACAAAAACTGGATACAAATCCGTAAGCTAATTATTTTCTTTTACTGGTTTCTGAATATCAGTAATGAGCTCACTACATACATGTTTATATAACTGTTCCATAGGTGGAAGGAAACGAATAAGATTCTTGAAGAATATCTGAGCTGCCCAATAAAGTAATGAATCGTCCATTTAAATTAATTTCATATTTGAATTGTAGCTATTTTTTATGGAATTTAGCTATTAAATTTTATAGATACCAGAAAGTTAAAGATTTGATATCCTACCTGCATCAGGATATTGGAGATAACTTGGAGTCGTTTGGACAAGCGACAAGAAATAGTGTTGATTCTATGCACCTTAATACCACAAAAGGAAGATCAGGCTACAACATGTAAGTACCTACATTTATAGACGTATATTTACAAGAAGAAAATTTTTATACTTTAAGTGTTTGCAATTAAATATGACTAACTTATTAAACAATTAAACTTTTGCAGCATACAGCTACTTGATGACGTTTGCAGGAATATGGAAACCAAGAGGGCATCAGGAGAAAACCGGTAGTCCAATTGGTCAATATTCCGTTTGAAATTATTAACACTGGTTGTATGAACTAATATTTTTCTTGTTTATAGATCCAACAATAATACATCAGTTACTGATGGATCCTGTGGACCATCTCAAGCTCATGTTGTTCCAGAAACGGTCCAGGCAAGTAACACGTAATGAGTGAGATATTTTTTCAGAATTGTATGTACATCTTTTTTTCCTTTTTACATGCAGGGGGTCCCAGACGTTTCTAACGAGATGAGTTTAGATAAAGATCATGATGGTATAATTGGCATTCCCAATGAGGCTGGGCCATCATCATCATCATCAATCCAACCATCAATTGTAGTAAATGTATGTATGTTTTAAACGTCGTATAATAAACTGCAAATTAGATGTAATTCACATTTATATTATTGATATATTGAACTTAATTGTTATGTATTATACTAGGCGGACTGTGCCAAAGACAACTTAACTGACACACTATTTAAGAGTTTACTGTCCGTCAAACGCTCCATTCTTTTAACAACTGAGCAAAAAATTTCGAAGATGGGTCAAAGTTTATTCAACAATTTCTTTTCCGACGAGGAAATTCTTGGAGGATTCGCACGAGCCCAAAAAAATATACCAGCGTATGATGGAAACAGAGTTTACGAAATTAGTCGTAAGTATTTATATCTTGTTAGCTTATTTATACAAAAATCTTTTGATACAAATTATGACTGTCTGCATTTTCAAATTTGACATTGTGTAGAAATAATCAACTTTATGCTCAACGAAAACAATCACAATGAGTCTCTTCTGGAAACTTTTAAAAGTGGTCAAAAGGAAAACGAAGGACTGGATAAGGAAAATTACAAACTCTTCTGGAAAAACGTAATGATAAAGTATGCTAGTGACGAGAGAAAGCGGATCAGGGATTTACAGTCAAACTAGTCTGGAGTCTGTATATGTACATATTAATTTACCGGCAGTTCTATTTATTTCGGAGATAATAAAAATACATTTTATATGCAAGTTTTTTACGTTGAGCTTGAATTGTAAAAAATAAGTCATGCCATTAAAATAAAAAACCCTTTGATGGTTTATTAAATGCACTTTAAACCTGTGCGACAAAAATATTTTATTTTTTCGGTCATACTCAGCATTTAAAAACATGAATAATATTTAGTTTCTCTAGGAAACTTTTTCCAAAAAAATATACAGACATGTGTATAACATGCTCGAATTCTGTCAGGCATGAAATTTTTAAAGTCTTTCATGTAGCCGAATGCAAAAGATCCGAATCAAAGCCATGCTTTAAGAAAGCTACTACATACTAGTGCGAAATAGAAATCTGTAACCAGACAAGACAGAAATTTAAATATATGTTGATTGTACACGTGTGATTGGGAAAGAATCCCACTCGCGATCCAGTAATGCTATTTCTTTCACTTCCAAAAGTGTAAAAAACAGGCAAAGACTTTTATGAAACTTCATGAAAGTTCATATTTGGTTTGCTCGCGCAAAAGTGTCAGTAGTAGCTGGAGCTGAATATACAGTTCAGTCAAGCTCATAAATGATCAAAAGCATCAAACCAACTTCACATTTCGTCTGTCTGTTTGTCCGTCCTCAAAATTACTCAACTTATCTTGGTGGATTTTAACTAAACTTATGTTTGCATTTAACACGTTAAGAAAATGGTTAAGCAGATATAATTCTTAAACGGGAATTTAATGTTGCAAATTGTTAAAGGAATGTTTTAACCACTCCTGCTTTAGTGACTTGCTACAGACGTTCTTGAATTGATTTTTCCTCAACGAAAGTTCTGTATTTTGAGTAAATATGTGTATATCTTTATGTAACATACACGGCACTTGCAAGTTGCAGTGCTACATGATGTGTAGAAGATCTCCACTGAAAACTCCATCGTATCGTATGTATGTACATTTTATCGGATGGTGGTCTTGAATGAGTAAAATATATTTTTTCTTCAGATTTATAATATTTGTATAATCTTTAGAGCTGAAAACATTTGGTTACTTACTGTATTGTAGTTCATATGTGTACATATGACTCACAAGAAAAAAATCAGGTATACAACATCAATTAAGTGAACAACCAATCTCATGTGCTGGGCACTCGGGAATCTCTCATTGGTGTGTCTTAAAAATAAAAGTTTGTACACTTATTTTTTATCCTCCAACGGCTTACAAGTTTACCACTCTTAAGTGAGCCAAGTTATTTTGTTAATTACGATATAACTGAGAAATATATTCAAAGCTATATAAGTCATTAGTGAAGTTTAAGCTCGTTAAAATGGAAAATTTAAATAACACGATGAATTTATCCAACAATGAAGTTCTGGGGAATGAATCTCACCTAAAATCCCCACCCTCAAAAGTTCGCAGGGTTGAAAGGCGTTCGTCTACAGGTATAACTATTTCAGCATTAATATATTAAATATCACAAGATTTATGTGGATAATCTTTTGTTCTCTGATAATCTATTTTTATTTTTCATAGCGCATGTAGTAGATTTATTACAGATTTAAAATAATTATAGCTTTGACACAATAAAATTTATATTTCAGGAGTTCCTGTATGGAGCAATGAAATGGATGAAGATGTCGAGTACATCAAGTAATGGATGTTTATTGTCGCTGTGATATTTGGTAAATTTATTTAGTCTTTTAAATTTAACAATCCTATACTTTTTATTTAACAGCAGGGCTATGGTGCAAAAGGCTAGAATGTTACGAAAAGTTGATGGAAACTCTACAGTCACTGGAGCTGTAACTAAAGTAGATAGCAATGTAAGAGAAAGTGGATCACAAACAGATGAAAGTGTAAATGTCGAATTTAGAGTGCAAGGGACATACGAGCTTCAGAGTAATTTGGATTACAGTGAACAGTAAGCATCAACTAAAACATAAAATTTGCAAACGTCAATGCATATCGTTTATTCAAAACGGTTGTGTGAAAAGCTGTTTTTATATTTATATAGCATGAGTGAAGCAAATAAGCAACCATGCTTACCATCAACATTGGCTCCTAAAAACGGAAATGATTTAAAGGTGACAACTTCTCGTCTTGATTTGGCTACTAATGTCTCAGATAAGAGAGACCATGGCATGCAACCTCCGATGTATGAGATTGACGAAAAGGACATAGTTAAAATTCTTGGATGCATTGGCGAGTAAGTTCATTGGTCATTCCTATCATTGGTAAAATGCTGTTTGATAAGTACTTTACGGAACTTGAAATACTGGAAGGTTTTAAACGAAAACAACGCAAACAAGATGGAACGGAAACTCAGGCTTATGATATCAAGCGTGTTTTTATAATTAGTCGTAAGATTATAAGAAAAATTGATACATTTTTATTCCATTCCATAAAATACGTTGTTATATGACAATTGATGTTTATTTTTTGCAGAGGTAATCAAATTTATGCTGTTGGAAACTAAGAACGTAACTGCTGAGAATTTTAAATCCTCTATTTACGATAATCACGGACTGGAAGGAAAGCAAGATGACACTTTTACCAAAACTGTGATGGTGGATTATGCTAACGTCCAAAGAAATAAGATTAAAAAGAATGAAGAAAGGAAAAGGCGATCATCTGCTGTAAATTAGGCTATTTTTGTAAGGCTACTATGATAATCGTAATGAAAGTTATAAGCCATTTGTCATCTCTTATTTGTTGACGAGTGGATAGTTTTTAAAACGTTTTAAAAGAATATATGTAACTGATATGAATGAATTCCGAGTGTGCTGAGCTGAAAATTTGTTGTGTTGATTGGTGGAAACTGACAAAATGTCTCCACTTTAACTTTCCATAATGCATTTAATTATAAAAAATTCTAATTCAGTCAAAATGTTATAGGTAATTATGTGTGTTATATTATTTAGTGCTTTAAAATGTAGTATTATTAAACTTTTTTCGTTGTAGGAAAGTTCCTATTTAATCTGTATTTAAGTTTTAAAACATGCATAAATCATTTAATCATTTATAATAAATGTATTTGTTCTTCAAAATCAAAACTAGCTATTTAGGCGTCTTTCATTTAGAGTTTTAGGGAATAAAAGTAATGACTGAAAACTTATAAGAATGAAACTGTGTGATATTATGAGTTGTGTGATTGTGCAATGCCATACCAGAAATGGTTGAATGATTGAACTTTTATAAAAATCGAATTTTAATGTCGAAGGAGTAGATTTTAAATTTTATTTAACGTTATATTGGTATTATATATTGTTGTTTGTGTGATGAAAATTGTTTTCCAATAAAATACAGTTTATTATAGAGCAGTTATTTCTATCGTTTCTAATTCGTATTTTATTGTATCCTATATTATAGATTTGTTTGGTCTCAGAAATGCAGGTCATGAACATGTATTAGACACGAACACAAAAACTAAAATGATGTTTTAAATGAATGTTTTGATTACTTATGCAAGCCATAATAAATGAGAATGAAAAGTTACATGCTCCAAAGGGTTCTTTTTTAGGCATATTTTTGGCTTACAGTTAATTTTATCTTAGTTTTTTTCATTTTTCATCTTCATATACAACCCAATTGACTTTCGACAAAGACAAGAGGAAGCTTTTCTTTCAGATTTCCAATCAGACTGGATATATTTGCACTTTGATAATTATTCAACTTTAAAGCATTTCCTTAAAACGTGTGTCATATTATTAGTACAATTAACTTCGTCACCAAAGTCACTACAGTCACTGTCCCTATCATAAACAGACGCGATTCAAGTACATTGTTCACTCGAACACCGTCACTTCGGATCATCAGTCATCACAAGCTGGACATTTTTCTGCTTTAATCTCAACGCTTCATTACTCTCACAATCGTTGCATCCGTGTCGAATCTGTAAAATTCTATAAGTCTAATTCTTATGAATTTATTGAGTGCCCGATCTCGACTTACTCGACGATACTTATGTAGCGACAAATTTGAAAGTACTTTTTAGAAAACATGATTGAGTGATAGTGATATTCATGAACAACATAAATTGATTTGAATTATTTAATCAGTAAGGACATGAGCTATAATTTTTGTTAAAAATTATTTTCATAATAACATCAGCCACTTGTACAAAATCATTCATCATTACTTGCAAATCATACAAAAGTTTACAACAAATTCAAAATTATTGCAACAAGACAATTACATTGAAACGAAAAGTGCAATTTCTACACAAGATAGTAATCCGAGCTTATAGATAAATTTTACTTCCGCATTATTTAAGTGCCCTTGACCATCCTCCACAGTTCCTAGATGGGTCTTTAGAAAGATTCCCTTTCTTTGTCCTATATCTTCAAGTTCATCATTTCACTCTGCCACAGTAAATTTTCAGATTTGTGAAGAGGTCCAAGCTGTTCTCTCTTACCATCTCAGCATGTGAGTATCATATTTGTTCCTAGTGTTTGTATCCAGATGCAGTACGAATGAAAAGAAACGTTACCTTCAACTTTTCATCTTCTGCCTTTGTTTGCATTGTATGGTAAGGGTTTATTCACAAACCAAATAGCAGGTTGCACGTAAGACTTTGTCCCTTTTTTCTGTCTTCAAAACTTCCTTTCATTTGAAATAAAATGGAAAACAGGGTTAAGTTCAAGGTTATCAATTTACAAGCTAAATCCAGTTTTTAAATCATGTCATTAGGTCATTCAGTGAAGAAAATGCGTATTTTATCAATTATCACACTCAGAATACACATGCATTATGTACGACGGAAAACGAGAGCAAAACAACACCTAGCAACTCTCCACATTTTCCAGCCAAAATAAAATCAGGGCAAACGATTCCACATTGTCTTTGGTAAGTTATATATCAATTGCGGTCATAACTCTTTATAATATAACAAGTTTTTAGAGTTGGCATATCAAACAGACTCGCTGATTTGCCAAGTAAAGAGGTGTGTGTGTAGGTAGCACTTAAATATTTGTACTTCTTCCTTTGCTTACAATTTTCAAATGAAGATACATGTAACATAAGTTCATCTTTTTGCAAAACAATTTAAATTGGCTTCTTCTTCAAAAGATACACAACATCAGACAGATATGCAAAAAAATAAAGTTGTTATTTTAGTCTGTTGTGCTGTGCCTTCTAACAAAAAAATTATCACATCATACTCAACTATATAAGCTATCTCAATGCCCCATCTTATCTTTTGGAAGATCCATAGCATTGTTCCATGATCATGTTTATATTCCCACTTACCACCTGCACCTGAAAAAGAAGAAGACGCAGTTTCATCTCTTGTAACTTGTAAAAATCCTTTACACATGATTAAAAAGCAAACACATTTTTTTCTAATTGGTATATATGTTAGGAGATGACCAGTACTATGAGCACGACATGTAATAACCCACTAACTTTTACATGGATGAATGCTCGCTTCAAGGTAAAACACATAATCATCCTCCCAGAGCCCAGTGATCAGATCAACATCCAGAATTAATACAACAAAAAAATGGAATGACGCAGCACGCAATAGTATTCCACATTCCATGTTTTTTTTTTGCTCTTTTTGGAAGACGGACACAGACACACAGGATCATCCTTATCCTCTAATTATGATAATGCATTTTTTTATCCTTTAAAATTAAAGGCTTATGATTTCAGCTTAACAATTGATAATCCTCAGCAGACATAAAGAACAAACCAGACATTACCTAATTTTTTCCTATTTTGGTTCAAATAATTGGTTAAAATCTCTGATAATAAAAATACACAATTTTGTTTGTGGGAAATATTATTACAATGCAATTATAATAGTTTATTTGAGTGTGAAAATACAAAAATTAAACGTAAAATTTTTATTACTATTTTGTACGCTTGACAGATTGACAAGTAATTTTTTTTTACCACGGAAAATCTCCAATTTATAAGGTTTTTTTACCAACATTTAAAAAATTTCGTGACTAACCACTAACCTCGCTCTAGTCTTATCGCTAGTCTTACATTTTTATCATCTCGTAAAACCCATTGTTTAGTACGACCATTAACACGAACATGTCATTTCTTTTTACAAAACTTCCAGAGCCTTTGGCTGAGTATCATTTCTTTTTAAATCTCTCGAAAATTATACAACGTTTTTTCCTATTGCTGGACTGTGGACTTGAAAGAAGATGTGTCTTCCTAAAAGCATTGCAGCTTTTTTTGTCATGTCATTTTCCAATGCCGTTGCGGTGGTGGTGGCAGTGGTATCGGTCGATCTTCACTCTTTTTTAGCTCAAGGCCTATTACATTATCCATCCAGTCCACAGGTCCAGACAATAAGCACAGTCATGTAACGTAACCCATAAAAAGCTTATTTACTTCGCATTATCCTTTTCCCCCAAATTTTCGCATGTATGTATCTGACTCTGACTCCGACTCTGGCATAAATTCTATTTCCAAGAAGATGATCATCCCTAATTACTTATCATGATGATGATAACGATAGCAATGGTGAACTGAACTCCATGAATACACAAGCATATTATTTTCTTTTCTGACTCCAGTCAATTTGGCTAGAAAATCGACTCTGTTGGGTAAACAATAACAATAGCAGCATGACACACGAACTAACATGGCTATATAAACTAAACTGCTGTTACACGAAAACATAAACAGCTAAGTATTTTAACAGCACATTGTAAAAACGCATCAAGCATGCAATTTTCCTTGAACTACTAAATAAAGCGATAGGAATATATTCATGAACAAAATGGGAAATAAATGTGTACACAAAATGGTTTGGGATGATGATGCGCTTCGCTTTTGTGTAACTTTTTATTATGATAAGTGGGTTTTCTTTTGTGCTTGGATTGGAAATACTTTGCTTTGATGATAGCAAATTTTCGATTTTTAAGAGACCTTGAGTGGCTTTTTATTCTTCATAAAATTTATATTGATATCCATCCACACAAAATAAAAATAAAAATACACACAAATGTCTATTCTCAAAACTTAAATTTTAACATTGGCCCTCGTTACATAAAAAAACATCAAAAAAGCCTTCATTTCCAATTTTTTTTTACAAATTGCAACACTTCCGTGCAGTCCACATCCGTCCATCCATTCCTCCTACTGACCAGACTTGCCATTTTTTTTTTCGATGACTCATTTATGTAATTACATAATTGCATTTAAATTAGCTTTCATTATAAAACCTCCTCTTATTTTTTTTATTCCATCGTTCCATAAACAAGGCAATGCTATTACAAATAATGTCTTTTTTTGGAAGCCATGTAAATGTCCTCGCCTAACAAAACACACATTGTAAAAAAAATGCTTTTAATGCGTTTTTACAATGTAAGCTCAACATTTAGCACATACTATGTTGTATTTTCACAGAAAAATGTGTAATATAGCAATGCAATGTGTTACTGATGTGATGACGATGCGATGCGATATTAGTATTCAATATAGTAACTTGTGTTGCTTTTTGGAATGAAATGGAAATAACAAACCAATCTTTTTACCACTGAAAGTTTTACTTTTAACTAGAAATACTACACTACTGAATGTCGAACTGGCTGTTAGGTAATAAAAAAGTATTATGTTAATGTGAAGAATTAGGTCCCAAAGGCAAGCTTTACATACAGTGAAAATAGGAGATGGAATGGAACACAAAAAAAAGAGCAGCTTTATGTTCTACATTCGTTGAGTATTGTGGAAGTACAACTTTTTTGTGTGAGATTTTTGAGCTTGAACTAAAACTCACGTTGATTCTGTGTTTTATCCATCATGTATACCATGCCATCATACCAAACAACAAGCAAAGCCACATGCACGTTTTACGAAACTCCATTCACCATCCATCCCATCCGTTTTGTTGCACTACGTCAAGGTATTCAACACAGATATAAAATTCTTATGTACAAAAAACAACGACTTTACCAGTTGCCCTACCTAAATAGTATTTTGGAATGAACGAAACAAGCAAACAAGGTTTGGTTTGAGTTAAAATCAAGCTGGAATAAATGAAAGTAAGGTTGTAAAAGAAGACTCTTCTAAAAACTAATGTTCAGGTCAGGTCTTTTCCATTTTCTTTTTACTCAATTTTTTTTCTCAGCTATTCATGTCCATTTCAAAGTGTATTGTAATAAATACGAATAAGTGTGTAGTGGTTATGGTTAAGTAGAGTAATAAAATGCGTATTAGGTTTTGTGTTTTGAGATTACTTTACATTTTTTTACATGGAAAAAGTTTCATGTGAAACTTTATGAAAAGTCTCTGATGTTGGAACTGTGAACTCTCATTCAAAATGCTGTTTGCGTTCGTTCAAATGTGTTTTTGTTGTGCGCTGAGTTGAGTTTGTGTGTGGATATTTTTTTAGGATACAACGTGAAAGATTCCTTTTCCTTTTTGTGGTGGATTTTTTTAGGAGAGTGTTCAGTAGCAAATGCCGTTTTGGAGTAGTGGGTTGTGTGAGTGAGGTTTGAGTAGAACAAGTGCTGCATGTTTACAAGAGCACAAGGTTTTAGAGAGAGAGAGAGAGAGCTCTAGTTCCATATTATAATATTTCGTGTATGATATTGTGGAAGTTTCATGCAACTTGATACAGGAATAGTAAAAAAATAAAGAGGATATTGGATATATTAGGCCAGGCCATGTCGCAGGGGAGAGTATCAAGACAAAAGCAGAATTGAAACGGCTGATGTTTCGATATGACGATGATGATCTGCTGATCATTGCAATTTTTTTAGGGGGTTTTATAGCTTAGTTCATAGTTTTGTATTTATTATCAATTTTTTTGGAAGTTTAGTAAAGAAAGAATATATATAAATAGAGGTGTATGTAGGGGGAAAAAGAAGATGGAGAGTTGTATATTTTGATGTGAGTATTTTAGTTTTTAGTCGATAGTGTTTCAAAAAAAATTATCGTGCAACGTAAACGAAGAATATTTTGAAGTTAGGATATTGATATGTTCGTTCGTAAAGAGTTCGAGGAGAGAGAGTGAAATAAAACACCTTGAATTTTTAATGGGAAAAAATTGTTTGCGTAAAAGTAGAGCGAAAAAGAAGTATCTAAAAGTTTGCTAAAAAAAATAGCTTGCAAAATTTAGTGTCTTGTTGAATTTGAACGGGTTTAAATCTTTTTGTAACTCATCTGAATATGTGGAATTGATATTAGATTAAACTTTCAAATATTAAGCGGTGATGATTGTTAATCATACGTCTAAACTTAACGTTTGCGTAAGTAAAATTAATTTTTAAATGATTCGGAACATTTATTACATTTGTAGCAATTATCTCTGAATGTCATATAATAGCCAATTAATACACACTCACAATACACAATAAACTACCATGCTAAAAATTTACTTGTGTCAAAAGTGCATTAATTATGTAGTCTACATTCTGCATCCATTCATAAAGCACATTTGACTATTTCACTAAACAAAGCAGTTCCTTTAGGTAAAATAGCGTATCTGGTTCTGGTTTTCATACGAAATTACTTCTGGTGCAAATGTGGTCGTTCGTTCGGAAGGTATATTTTTATGTACAGTTTTTGCAGTGCAGTATTAATACGTCATAAAAATCGCGTGTGACCTCGTGTTCTTAACAATTATGACGAAAGGAGTTGCATTTTGGTTATTATTATTATGGTGTAGTTTATTTGTCTAAGGAAAGGAGAAATTATATTTGCTTTTGTTGCTTTTTCATGAATTTTTGGTAAAATAAAAGAGCAAAAAGGGGAAAAAATTGGGGTATAGTGAATACAATACTTTGCTATTTTCACCCAATCTTCTTTATTTTTACAGACTGCAGTCATAAGTACTATGCAAATAGCTCGTTTTGTTTTTATGGGTAATTTCGATCTGTTTTTATAATGCTTGGCACTTGGCTCTTGGCAGTTGAAACAAGCACAAGGTCAAAGGCATACGAAATTTGGTTGCTTGAAATAAATTCCAAAGCAGAAGAGCAAAAAGAAGTGAGGCAGACGGAGACAGGCACTCTTGTACAGCTGCATAACGTATTGATTTACAGTAGCTATATATTTTAATGCCCTATTTTTTCTGTCTGCTTACGTTTTTAAAAGGAATATGGTTTAAAAAATGCTGTTTAATTACTAGATAATTGAATTGGTGTTTCCTGGAAATCTTTTGAAAATTATCGTATGTCTCGTTATTAAACTTGAATGGGAAATGCAACTTAACACATTTTATTAGCATGTGACTCATTATTTGATTGCTAGACTATGAAATGAAGGTCGGTGAACTGAACTGATGACAATAAGTATTTAGGCAGATAGATTGCATTGTAGGCGTTGGTGTAGCATGTTTCAATTTAGCTTCATTAATGAATACTGCATGGAAGATTTAGTTTGAGTTATGAGATAAGACTCATCGATACTTATCATCATCATATCATAGAAGCGTATGTTAAGCGTGTTTCAACTATCTAATTTGTACTGATAGGATATGTGAAATAGGAAATGAAAATGCACGCAAAAGTAGAAACGGAAGCTTAAATTTTTTTCTATAAATTTTTCTTTGGTTAGTATGATATATTTGATTATTTTTACGAAATCTATGATTTTAAAAGACAAAAAGAATATTTTAAATTACAAATCGGCATAATCATGAAATTAGTTTTAAATTTCTTTTAACTGAATTTAGGACATTTGACGTCGTCGGCATATTAATTTAGACAATGTTGAATTCATCCCTCGTCCGATTTGCTCCTTACACCAGTGCAGTCCTGAGAAGAAATCGATTAAACGTAAATCAGATTTTTAATTAATCGAAATTGAATCAATCGAACTGTTAGACAAAAGCTGCATTACAGCAAAATTTGGATGGTTTAAGACTTGCGGGTTTAGGATTGTTAAAACTATACTCTAATAATGCCGCAACTGTCTTTTACATTTTTAGACACAGTTGTAAATAGCTTGGTGCGCCTGGCCTGACTACCAAAAAAAAATCATGATTAGGTAAATTGTAAAAGTTTGTCATCAGGAATTAATCTTGTGTTGCATCCTATGACAAAATTATTTTATGTTTACTATGTATCCACAATATTCTTTATTTATAAACACTGATAACTGCTTATCATGAAACTTTATGATAGTACAAAACTTAATTATGAGATGAACTGTACTATTTAAACATACAAAAAAATAAATACGTACTACATAATCAGCGGTCACCAACCTTCTCTTACCTTCACCTTCACAATATAGTTGCTCATTCATCATTAGTCAGCATTTTGATCCATCAGTCTCCATCTCCATCAAGCAATCCTATTATTTTTTGGCTACACATAATTAATTCCACATTAATCCAATAAGAGTACGTTCACTTTTGTATAACAATACGTTTTGTTTAAATCTACAGGAATCTCTTGTTTGGAAAAGCAATGTCGGACAAAATTGACTGAACATGGAAATTCAGCATGATTTATTGATTTGATATTAAAGTCGCAATAAACACAACCAATTATCTCTCGTGTAAAATAATTTCTTACTGTGCCATTTAACCGGATAGCAATCTACCTCAGACGACACCAGCTCGATCTGCTTTAAAATAATAATTTCGTTCTCCGCTTTGTCGTGATAACAGGAAAGATGGTAAGTTACATCTTTAAACATTGTTCGAAATTCAATAAAATTAAATTTCACTCAGAACAAATTTTTAATTTTAATTTTTTTACAGAAAAGTTTAAATATAAACTGGCATTTAAAGTCCAACTACTTGGTCGCCGTTCAAAATGGAGATGTGGACCGTTGCAAAGCCTTACTTGCCGGTGGAGTGGACGCAGATCAAATGTTCAAAATAAATTCACAAACAATACCTGCCATTTGTATAGGTGTGGAACGTGGTGGTATTGCCTTAGGTAAAAAAAAATAATTAATTAAAAACACAATAAATTCGAAAAAAAAACTTTGTCCTAATTTTCTCCCCCATTGTTATTTCATATAAACAGTGGAACTACTTCTGAGAAGTGGGGTAGCAGTAAATAGTCGGGATTCTCGGGGAAGGAACTGTCTTCATTTTGCTATTGAAATGGGTTACGACGCAATTTGCCAGCTTTTGCTTCAATACAGGGCTGACCCCAACGCGGCCGATGACATGCTTATTAGTCCTCTTCACTTGGCAGCAAAAAGGGGTTCCTTAAGTAAGCTATTAATTTATTTTCAATTTAAATATTTTTAAAAGATTTTTCATCTTTATTTCATTTAACCATTTCACAGGTCTTGTATCCAACTTGATATCCTACGGAGCTGACGTAAACCGTAAGGACCGCAACGGGAAAACCCCCCTTTCCTGTGCCTGTACCGCCCCCGGGGCAAGCCGAGAAGTAGTTCAACTTCTCATTGACAACGGTGCAGCCGTAAATGATCTCGACCTTACCGGATACTCTCCTCTTCTTTGTGCCCTTCTCACCTTTAAATTTGACATTGTCAAAATTCTGATCAATCAGGGTGCTCACCTTGACGTAATGACTAAAGACGGTAATACCGCCGTCCACGTTGTAATTTTGAGTAACAACCCAGCAAAATGGGAATGTCTTGATCTCCTCCTCAAAAAAGGATGTGATATGGACCAGTGTAATGACATGGGACAAAATCCTATTCATTTAGCCTGTCTTCGACAGGATATTGACTCGCTAAGATTATTAATCAGCGCTGGCGCTAATCCCAACTCTGTTGACAGACTGGGAATTACTCCCCTCGCTTATTGTATTAGTAATGGGATGGAAAGATTTGCCCATCTTTTAATTGATGGTGGGGCGAAGGAAGACTTGGACAAGTTGAAAATTCATCGCATTTCTGACTCCTTTCGAAAGAATCTCTTGAATCGACTGCATAATCCAATGAGCCTCATGGAGTTGAGTAGAACTAGCTTGTCGAAGCATTTCGGCCCTAATTATAGAGACTGGACGACGCAGAATCGTGATCTTGTTCCTAGACAAATTCATCCTTTTATGAAGTTTGAACAACGGGTATTACCCCATACCACGCTGTAGTTCATTAAAAATAAATAACCCATCCAGCAGCATAATATATAGCACTCCTACCGCAAAATATTAATGATCAACAAAATAAGTTGTTTAATTTAACTATTCAATTTACTACCTTAAATTTTGGGTTAAATTTTAAATGGTAGTAATTTTTAAAGATGAGTGGGGTTTATATTAAATGAGTGCGCTGGTAAATATTAATCGTTAAATCGGTATTTTTAAGGAACGATAGGATATGCAACTTGTGAAATAGTTAATTTTTCAGTTGCAATTTAATAGCCGTCATGTTATATGTTTTGTCATTTACTTACGCAATCGAAAATAGTTTTTTTTCGGATAAGGTGAATAAAATGAAAGGTGTGTATTTTACCGACTATATAGATCTGTTATAATTAAGTTTGATAGTTAGTTATATAATATAAGTTTTTGTTATTTTTTGCTTTCAAAAATCAAAAATAATTGGTTTTTTGTTATTATGTTGTTCAAAAATATTATATATTCGATTCAATTATATAATTTGCATTTATAAACGTGATTTTTTGTTAAAAAATTGCACGTTTCTGAAAATCATGCTCATTTACAGCAAGAAAAGGGATAAAATTACAATCATGACAAAGTACTTAATTTAATACTTCAGCTTATAATTTTTTTCAATATTTCTTGCTTGGTTTTGTCAAAAAAAAAGTTATCAATTTGTATTCTATATTTTTCGTAAAATATAGAGCCTTGTTTCTTTTAATTTATAGAGTTAGCTTAAAATATTTGAATTGCTGAAATAAAATTAAAGTTGTGATCGAAATCGACTATTAGAAAAATTGCTAAGTTTTTCTTTCTTGTTTGTAATTTGAAAACTGGCCAGTCGATATATACTTACTTTATATTGATAAAATATATGTTATGATTTATACTCATAAGCTTATGTTGTACGAGGATTTCTAATGATATTAAAGTGAGCAAAGTGAAGCGAATCAATAAAGTGCCACACAAACTTGTGCTTTGTGCTACATACCAGAAAAAAGTATATTATTTTATGCATGAAACAAGATAAAAGTTTGTATTTTATTTGGGAAGATATGTTTTAATACAGAAAATAGAAAAACAGAAGGTACTTAAAATTGTTGTATTTCTCCTCAGTACCATTTTATATTTTATGAGAAATATTATGATTCCATCAAAAAGCCGTCTATCAGCAAAGCTACAAAAAAATTAACCGAGTTTTAGGGTTTATAAGGCTTCATAAATATAAATTTTATCGTTTGGCTTAATTTTAACCTTTTCAGATCCTTGGAGAAAGCAAGAATAGAGATTTTTCATGGGTAAGCATTCCTTAGGAGATTTCCCGAATTTGGTGCCGCCATCAATTTTGTCAGCGTCTGTAATATTAATGTACAAAAAAGATTGGAAGAATTTGCTGAAGTCTAAAGTATTAACGTTCGAGATAATGTAGCAAGTATACTTGAGGATTCTGTGCAGGAAGTAGCCAATTCACTAAGTTTCAGAAGATAAGACTCTGGGGCATTTAATTCCATAAAGTCAAGGAGAAAGTCTTTGTCTATTTGGCCATCGTTGTCGATCTAATGAATGGATTTAATGAGAATAATTGATAGTATATTTTTGACTAAAGGTATTGAGTAAAAAAATGTAACGTAATGTAATGAAATTACGATAAATGTATAGTATTTAATTACCATTTGCAGGCCATTTAGTACACATTTTGACAGGCACTAGAATCAAATTAATTATTATTTAGTACAAAGAGTTGTTCATATTTAGTTGGTAAAATAAATCGTAGAAATGTTGGTAAGATTTACTCTATCGTCGAAGCTTTCCATAGACAACTCATCTTTTGTTGGAGCAACATCGAATCCAGCGCTCTTTGCACAATCCGCTTGAACAAATGTGATGTTTTCTATATTTTTAAAAGCTGAAAAACACGATAACCCACCACCAATCAAATTTAATACTACAAACACCACAGTAGATGAAGGGATAACTGAATTGGAAAACATTTTGAAATCGATTTTGTTTGGATGAGATTAGGAAAAAGGAAGAAAGAAAAACCTGAGAAAAAATGTGAAGAATATTTGGACAAAATTTTAATTTAGTTGACTGAACTAAGAAGACTTCAATTCAACATTGACCAATAGACTCATTCGGGTGCATCATTAAATCCAGTATTTATACTGATCGGTTCTAGTCTCATTATGCTCCATTACTTCCTGTTCACCTGTCATGAAGACAACTTGACTAAGTAATGATGCCACGTGCTGAACTCTTTCCATTCATTTAAAATCCACTTCCGCCTCTCGGGGACAACTCAATTATATAGGGAGGGGGACCATTAAGACTTTGGAATGATTAAAAGGCTGACAGCTTGACATACATATTATTATGACGCACGCGGCTCTCTTAATTAAAGGGACATGTCCGATGTCCGAATATCAGCGTTTCTATTTTAAAATCCAAATTCCAGTCATCTCTACATTCGAAATTTGTTTTTGGTAACATGCAAATAATTCGACAGTTGATGTGATTCGCCCAATCCAGTTTCAACTAGAATTTCAATATGAAAAAAATGCGTCTGCATTTAAAACCTTACAGCATAAAAGAAAAGATTGACAAGCTAAACTTGTGACGTTTATTGCAGTGCAAAACGGGTAATTTCAAAAATCTATGGTTTTGTACTGAATATCTTGATTTGCTTTATCTCAAATATAATATCCATAAAAGCATAAGATACATACTTACTTTTAAAATGCTTCAATCATTAAAAAACAGTTATCATTTTGCATAACAAATCATACAAGAAATCTGTGGATTCGTACGGTGAATTTTGCTGATTTTTAAGCTTTAAGTTAACTGTACATTAAATTATCGTATCATCGCCGTGTACTTTGATTATAGATGCAATTTTTGAATGATTTCTTGCCGTATTACAGTGGTTATCCTAATGTGGGAACAACGAATCAATGTCGTGTATGTAGCAAATAGCAACACAACCAGGGTAACAAGCCCCTTTGTTGTATTTAAAAAAACTTGTTTCCATGCCATGCTGATGTACAAGTATATGCATAAAAATGCAATGGGACTTCATATAAAACGCAATATAATAACCACACTGGAAAGAGAACAGGCTAGACAAGCAAAGAATCCCTCAACCCTCTTTTTCGGTTTAATGCACCCTCTCCATGTAAAAAACGAAGGGTTGTTATTCAAGTAGGCATGTATAAAGAATATCATCCAAGAAATGGACAGAACAAGAAGGTAGCATGTAAAAAGACGTCTCTTAATGAAGATGAGTAATAAAAATACGTCGACCCTCTCCTCTCCTGTCGTATGAAAGACGATAAGAGTAGGGATGCATGTTATTTCTAGAAGCATTGCATATAATAACCGTGCGTAAAATGAATTGCTGCATGGAAAAATATTATGGCTGGTGCACCAACACCACCATCAACATCAACCCTATTCATATTTTAAAAGTGAGTGCAATACACAGAACTGGATTACTATTACTGGATACAAAATAACATTTCATCATAAAAATCAAATGCCTAAAAGCACAGCGTATTTTTCTATTTATGCATGACCGTGCATAGAAACATGATCTTATGTAAACAAAACACAAAAATTCCAGTGAGGTTGGTCACGACAAAACTAGAAAGTTTTTCGTTTAGAAAATTACAGTGAAATTAATTAGTTTGGTCATTAGCTCAACTTTAAATTAGAAACATTTTCACACAAAACTTAACATATACACAAGATTGGGCACAAGATTATCATTCATCATCATCATCACAACTTAATAAATCAAGTTTCAAAAGTTATTCCACAAAAAAATTGATCATTTCAATTAACCCAAATTAGTACAAAAAAATTGTACGTATGTATGGTATTTTTTTGTGTACAACAAGAATATAAACAAAATCGTGCAAAAACGCTGGGCTTCCATTGCGTTGCGTGTCCAAAATAAAAATAGGCATATAATTTTTTTCTGTGAGTTTGGTTTGGTGACTGTTTTTTTTGTGACTATGAGCCTGCCATTGGCTTGGTGTATGGTTGAGAACGCATGACAGATTTTATGAGTGAATTGAATAGATGTGATATTTGTGCGTAGACTTTTTATACTTATCATCATATCATGTAAATGTTTTTTTATTTTGCATGTGTTCATAATATATAGCATGTATAGTCGAAACCATAAAAAATTAAGTGTTAAACGACATAATCAGGAGAAAATTGAGTTAAATGAAAGTTGAATGGAGAGAAGACGAGGAATCATCTGTTAAATTGCTGTATTACATTTTTTTAACAACAACAACAACACATGTGGAATTTTTCTTGTTATTTTAGAACTTTCGTTCTGAGAGATCATGAACTGATCCTTCAAGGCTGTGGAGAAGTTCAGACACGCGTTGGTTGATAAAAAAAATCTTGGCAAATTTTAACGATTTCAAAAATAGACGTTTGTGTTTGTGCGGTGTTTTCGTGGAAATGAAACGTGTTCTAAAATGGATTAGTCGTACTCAAACTATTTAGTAAATAAGTGAAATGACTGCAACTTCTGTGAAATTTTTCATGTATGTTGATAAATATTTTAGAATTTGACGGTGTTTAGGTGTCATTTAGTCAAAAGGTCGTTGGCGATCTGGGATAGCGGAAAACCAGTTAGGACAAAAAAGCAACGCTTTTGACGTTGAAGTCTTTCACTTTAGCAGTGTTCACTATTTTGTAAAAAAAATTGTAACGAGGAAAACACTCAATAAAACCATTATATATTCTCAATTTTGTTCAATAGTTTTTTGTGTTCTTAAGTATTTACTTAATTTAAAATTACCTGAAAAAATGAAGGTTTCTCTGGAGCCAATCAGCATTGTCTTTATTGGTAAGTGACAAGATCTCAGTAAATATTATACATAATATACTATAGGTTAATTGGCTAAGGTATAAAGTGAAATAGTTGATTAGCACATGCTTGCGAGTTGAGTGTTCATTGCGATTTTCCTTCTTCGTACATTTGATTCGCATATCTATGTATGCTAGATAGAACCACAATAGGTCAATCTTTTAGTCTTGCTATAAAACAAAAATGATGGCTTCAGCTTCAGTTTTGGTGATATACCAGTTTTCTTCCGTCCTTTGTTCATTTTTAAGCTTAAAACGACATGTCTGGTTGATTCTGACTTGTTGTAAGTTTTAGTAATACTTAAACGATTAAAATCGAAACATTCGACTTAGTTTTAAAACAATTGAAGATTAGATTCTTCGAAATCGTCTTCACGTAATGTATTGCGCAGGTAGCACTGTTAATGGAAGATATAATAGGGTCTCAATACACAATGTATCTAACAATTTATCATGACTTGTATTGAGCTTAAGTTATAAAAATAAAGGTAATTTTGAAAAACTGGAAATTGGTTCAAAAGCTGTCATGTTAGCAATGTCCTCTAACAAACCAAGATGTATCGCAGTTTAAGCATTATGGTGATGTAAAATAGCGATTTAGTAAATCGTCAAAATTTGACTTTGTTTTAAACTCTTGTATGCATTATATTATGCAGTAACTAGACATGAACATAAATTCAAAATATTTGAAACGCTCTGTAGCATATATAATATACAATGCAGTTATATAAACTGTAAAAATTGTTCATTTTTGAAAGGGCACAAGTATTACATTTTTTGAGGCAGTTTGAGGCGAGGCAGACAATGACAAGTGATCGTGTATGTATGTATCAGTGAAATTTACAATTGTGTATGTATTCATATCCATAACGTTTAAAGATGAAATCAAGCTTAAAATATTGAATTTGTCAACCAGTTTGAAACTGTAGATCTCTTTCTTTTGTAACTTTAGACGCCACAATAGACAAAGCATATAAATGCAATACAAGCCTTTACAAATCATCTTTTTTTGTCTGTCGTATCGTATCTCATCCTGAAACTCACGTCACGTTACATCAGTGATGTAAGGTTTGTAGACTGTGAACAAACCACAAAAAAAAACTAAGATTGTAAGCAAAAACTCAGGAGTGCTTAAAAATTTCAATAACAATGAGGAAATTAGCAAAACAATCTTTCGCCTTGGTTCACCAGTTGAGTACCAAGGCAACCAATTAAGGTTCTCAGGTAAATTTGGAACGTGACCGTAACGTATATAATTTTAATGAAGCAAGTCAAAGAAAAATTCAATTGAGTTGCCTTAGTACTTAACTGAGAATTCGATTTGAAGTAAATCTTGTTTAGGTATTCAGTAAAATGCAAAAGAAGACATTTGAGATGAGTAAACTTTTTTTAATACGCAATCATTTAACCATTTCCACACGTCACTATTTTTTTCTAAGAAACCTTTTCAACATCACATGAAGATTTAAACCATTGCACTTATTCTCTCTTTTTTTAACATGCATAATTTGGAGTTCAGAGACCACCACCAAGTTGAACTACAGTTTCCATTTAGTCTGAAAATTCACGTTTTTTTACTTACGGGTCTTAATCTCAACTTATTATGTTACATTGTATACTAACCAAACCAGTGATGCATTTATGTTTTATGCATGGACACAAAATGTTTCAACAAGACAATTCATGTGATTCGTTCATTTTTTTACTGGTAATATTCATGCCATGCCATTTCTATGATGGATTATGCCAGGCCAGGCTAAAGCCCAGACACAAGAAAAAACATTGTATCTGATATATTTTAAACCAGAGTGAACAACGGATGAACAATAACAGGATGCTGGATGTTGTAAAAAATGTATGTAATCTTTGCATCGTTCTCGTTCTCGCCATTTACCATCTTTTTTTACCATTTTCTGCTACTTTGGTTTTTGGTGATGCGATGTTGTGCTCGTTTTTTAAAATTTAGTAGAGATGACTTTGTGGTGATTTTAAATTCATTATTTCATATACTACAAAACAGGTGGTTTAGGAATTAAAATTTTGAAATAAAAATTTAAAAGTTTTTAAATTGCTTTGGAATTTTTTAAACGTGTAAATATAATAGTTACGATATTGTTTTAGTGCGTACCAACCAGAAAAAAAATTATAAGAGCACACAAGTGTATTTTGTGCGATCACTGCTTGTAAACAATCGTTCAAGGTTAAATAAATATCTGTAAGTGGAGTGGATTGGTGTATTAATTTGACCAAGTATTCATTCTATTTTCAACTGATATTAAGAGCATTTAGCTGCTACTGATGTCTCCTTTAGACGAGACATCTCTCAAGTTACCCCGAAATGACAGAATTTGTACGATTGAATTTAATCTAATCAAACTAATTTTATTTGATTTTTATTTGCAGCTTTAAGTTGTCTAGTTCTTGTGGACTGTAAAGGTGGAAGTGGAAGTGGAGGCGGTGGAGGAGGAGGTGGTGGTGGAAGAGGCGGCGGCGGAGGAAGATCTAGTGGAGGCGTTGGGGTGTCCAGTGTTGGCGGAGGAAAATCATTTGGACGACCTGGTTTGGGTAGCAGGAAGGGGATAAGTAGAGGAGGAGCTGCAGTGATTTTAGGCAGTGGTGCAGCGGGTTACGCTGCTTATAAGGCTCATCAAAACGCCAAAAAAGATAGAGAACGTAAGTTAATTCAATTAAGTTACATATTTTTGTAATACAAAAATCTTTTTATTGTACATACACCACCTGTTAACAAAAATGATCTAAACCTTTTTATACGGGAATGTAAAATTTCAGGTGGTGATAGGGAGGGAGGTGACTTTGACTCATTCGAGCAATATAGTGACATTGAGGGGAATCCTGACTACAAATTACAAGAGGCCACTTCGTATTACGGTAAAAATCGAACTTTCGAAGTCTCTTATTCACAGGGATGGGTAGATTACTTGGTTTTGACAAATAGATTACAGATTACTGATTACATTTTTTTTCCAGCCAAAATTT
>JAQIWN010000114.1:0-52777 GCA_034699025.1 Entomobrya cf. arborea Gr-Col-00668 | reverse complement strand
TTTCATTTGTGAAAATCATAATTTTAATGTACAATGTTACTCACAATGTTACTTTTACGACTCTAAATCAGCCTTTATTGATCTGGAACAGGGGTAAATTCGGCCTTGTTTACCGTTGTCAAGATCGAAAGACAGGCTTGATGCTCGCTGCCAAGGTGGTTACAGTAAGAAAGAAGGATGAAAAACGGGATGTAAGACGAGAAGTGGAAATCATGAGACAACTTCAACATCCTCGCGTGATCCAATTGTACGATTGCGTAGATGACTTGATCCAGTCGGAAATGTGCCTCATTCTTGAGATGTAAGTTTTTTTCACTTTCGATTTCATTTTTTTTTAAATAGGTATACATTCATGCCACATAGGTCGGTGGTGGTGGCGGGTGCAATGTATTTTGGCATTGTAAAAATGATCATATAATGTGAGGCATGCTTTTAACTACTGTTTTTTATATTACTACGCTCATTATATAAATGTTTTTTGTCGCTTCATGTCATCTTAAGAACATTGGAAAATTAAGTAAACCGTGGATACAAATTTTTAATGATGATAAGATGATATGCCATTGTTTTAAATTCTTGTAATTTTTAAATTTCGCAATGTGGTGTTGTTTTATCCCAATTATGTATAATCTCTTTGTAGTTAATAATCTAATAATACACGTATTTTTATGATCTTACTTGCGTAACAAGTCGATTGCGCTATAGTTTTCTCCTTTTTCAAATTTACCAAAGCGTGTAGGATCACAAAAAAAATTTAACACCCAACCAAAACAAATCTGTTTCGGTTCTTTATCGTTTTTAACCAAGATAAAACCTGTAGTCTACTAGACACTTTATAGATTACTGGTATGTGGTGGTGGTGGTGGTGTTTAGATGTTTCATTGGGGCACATTGCCAGGAGACATAGTGGCGTCAAATATTTTACTTTGATTCATCACTGATTTAGTATGTTTTTTTATGTTCATCCACTTAAACTTTTCCATGGTGCACAAGCCGAGTGAACAAATAACAAAAACAACGCAACACTGTGCGACTTGTTTCAAATGTTCATAATTGTAAAAATGCCTGGCTTCTGAATCTACAACTCTTCTCCCACGACATCGTAGACACCACCACCTTTCAGTCCAATAAGCGATGACATTCCATTCTACTATACTGCATAGTTTGTACAGAAATAAGTAACTAATATATTTAAATGTAGCCATACTTATTAAATTATTATGAGATATATTTTTGTATAGTCTCTCTTTTAAAAAAAAGTATGTATTTTTTACACTCTTCAAGATTTTGAATGAATCCTCAGCTAAATATGAGCTGCTCGTGAGAGAAATATAATGATAGTAGTTTTATGTCATTTCTTTTTCATTTATATAAATGATAGGTGTGGATGACCTGTATGCAATATAAAAATTTACACACAGTTGGGGTCTGAGCACATTGAGCTTCATAATAAATTTTTGCGATTTAGGATTACAGCTTACAGCGCAATAGGAATGGAACCAATAGATATGGTTTTGGAAAAGTATGCGCCTGTGGAACAGGTGTAAAGAATTTGAAAAATAAGAAAGTAGATTGTCGGAACATCGAACAGTGGCATTTTGTGATTCACCGAGATTCTTTTAGGATTTATTTAAATGGAATAATAGTGTGTATTTGTAAATAAGGGAAAATTATAGATGAAAAGTTACGCATACCTATGTGAATATTATGTGTAGCCTACACAGTGTAGGTATGCCATAGAGATTGGACCACTTTCAATGTTTTGGGAACTCATGGAAGGATTGTCGTATAATGATAAGCTCTTTGCTAGTCAATTTAGGCCACAAACTATAATACCGAAAGGTTTAGTATTTAAATTGCAACCGATCTGATGAAAATTTTAAACAGATTGAATTTTCAAATGTAAGTTTAAAAAATAGTGCTAAGCTAGTATGGATGAAGCAGAGGAGTTGAAACATTTACAATTGGCAGAGGTGCTCTGTTTGCGATATTTTTTTAAAAAAGAAACCGTATAAAAACTAGAAGAACACGATGAGAAAGTGGTATTCAGTGTGTAAAATTCCTTTGGACGAGTTCATGGGGATGTAAATAGACACTTGAGTTTTTAACTGTCTATTTGCAGATACTGTAAAGCAAAGAAATGAATGGTTGTTATAAATTGCATGTGTTTCTCAACGTCTATATTGAATAATTATATATGTAACTCATTTCTTCATGAATATATCATTAGAAAAGGTTATTTCTGAGTTTCCCAATAATGGTAGCCCCATTGCACTTGGACCATAGTAGGTTTTCAAGCTATATCTCAACCAGGTCCGTGGTGTCCATGTCATTCCCCATCTATTGCAATTGGTATTGATAATGATAATGAAAATATACACTCCTCGTCCTCTGCACTCATCTTTTTCAAGTCTGAATGAATGTCTACCAAAATTACTCATGTTTTCTTGTTTCTTTTTTTTGTTTTACGTAGGGTGTGTGGCGGAGAGTTATTTGATCGGGTGATTGAAGATGAGTTCATCCTAACGGAACGGGCATGTGCTGTATTCGTCCGTCAAATTTGCGAAGGAATTGAGTACATACATTCCAAGAATATACTTCATTTGGATATGAAACCGGAAAACGTTATGTGCACTTCGAGGACAGGCAATCGGATCAAAATCATCGACTTTGGGCTCGCTCGTCTTTATGATTCGACTAAGAAACTGCAGGTGGGTAAATCTTCTATTTTGTATTACCCGTGTGTGTGCAGTGCATTATCATAGTAACGTTATTTTGCGCTGGGAACAAAGTTCGTTTGAATGATTCAGTATCCAATCTAAATTCAAAGCTGTGGTATAGTGGTAGCTATTTAAGTAGCTATCTGTATTTCAGATAAAATACATGGCAAAAAAGGAATGGGAGTAAAAGAAGTTCTATAAATAGCTTTATGGTATGTTATTAAATGTGTTGCTCAACTCGCCCAAAAACAATAACGTTATGGACCTCACCGTTTTGCGATTCCGCATTAATAACTTGTCAAAAAATAGCTTTTCACTTTCCGGTACATGCCACCATGAAGCAATAATGATGGATGTTAATGTGATGAGGTCACTAACCAAAGCTTTTTATGAATTGCAATTGTTTTTATATTTTATCTCAGGTACTCTTTGGGACTCCGGAGTTCGTAGCCCCCGAAGTCGTCAATTTCGAAGATATTGACTATGCAACTGATATGTGGTATATTTTACGTATTTAATTACATGTTAGAAAGTTTTGAAAGTTATGACATTTTTGGCTAAGAGTTTGTTCCCGCACTCAAATTTGTTTTTAGGTCGATTGGGGTTATAACGTATGTCCTACTTTCGGGATTATCCCCCTTCATGGGTGACAGCGATGTTGAAACAATGGCAAATGTAACCATTGCAAAGTACGATTTTGACGATGAAAGTTTTGAAGATATTTCTGTTGACGCGAAAGATTTCATAACGAAATTACTGATTAAAGACAAAAGGTAAGAGAACAAGAACATTAAAAAATTATTAGTTGTGAACTCTTTTGTTTTTTAAAAAACCTGCACCGCACACTCCTTTTTAATAGCACTAGCAGACATTTAGCACCAACTACAGCATTTTTACATGGGTCTATTTTCTTTTAAAAACAATCTTGTAAATTTTAAAACACTTAATGGGAGGGTTTTTTCGTGTTATGCATCCGACCATATTTCCTGATTCAGCAGCGCACTTCCACATTTTTGTGCTCATGCTCACTTCATATTTTTATTACCTTTTTTGACGTTACATTGTCAGTTTCTATAGCCAACTAAAATTCTAACATTAATTATGCTACTTTCCAGTTTTTGTTTTTGAGTTTAAACCAATAAATGTCAATTGCATGTTGTTCTAAATGTAATATTGCACCATTAGTACTTAATATATACTCACTTCCATCGAACAATTATACTTTACCCACTAGTGTGACTAACATTCATGACTGGTTTATTCTACTTTCACTTCCGCAAAGCAATTAAATACGCATTGCAAAGCTTTAAGTACGATTTTTTAAGTACTGGTTTTCAAAATATTATATACTGATGATACATTTCTAATTTCTATTGTCTTGTATTTCTAAAAACAATTAATGTCTTATTGATCTCATTGTTTTTTTTTTTGGCTTGGTTGGTCCATTTCTATTTTTTAGGCAACGAATTTCAGCAAGCGATTGCTTAAAGCACCCATGGCTTTCCCGAACTCGTTCGCAGAAAACAGAATCTGACGCAGCCTCGCATCTTGTGGATCACGGAATAGAATGTGAGCTGGAGTTCACTGACACTGATTCAGGGGACGGAAAACTTATGGATGAAATGGACATGGATAAAGGAAGCGATGGTTGTCGCTGTGGCAGTTCCGTAGGGGAAGAAAGATCATCTTCAGTTTACTCTTCTCCATCGGACATTTCTCCAACACCCCCGCCATCATCTCTCAGCAATCATCTTCATCCTCCTCCCCACAACGGGAATAAAAGACCCAGTTTGGACCTTTCCAAGGAGCATCTCAAAGAATTCGTTTCGCGATGGACTGATAATCCGTATCTGTTTGATAGCCCGCGTGGTATTATTGCTCATGCAAATTGTACTGCGCCAGAGCACAGTGATAATGCAACTAGCTCTAGTAGCAACAATACCTCATCTAATGGCACCACCACCACCGCTGCGGCTGCCGAGTCCCCTCAGCATTGCACTAAAAATGATGACAACAATAATCCCAGTAAGGTTGCTAGTAGTACTGAAAAGAAAGATTCTTCTGTAATTGTTACTGCAAAAGCTACTGCTAACCAATTGCAAACTCACAAAGCAACTACTTCTACGTTTGATTCCAGGAGTAGCAGCAGTGTCGTTACCGGGGAGAATATTGATACCAGCCAGAGTAAGAATGTAGGGGCATGCGTGTGTGGAGTTGAGGCCAGTAGTACTGATGATCATTGTATGAATTGCAAAATGGAGTGTGGACTTAATATCGTCAGTCAAATCCGTAGATTCTCAAAACAGCTCCATGACGAACTTGAACTCATGAAACAACAATGTGGAAGCTGTAATACTATTCGAAAGTACTCTCTGAGTGATGTCTCTGTGAATTCCCAGTAGTAACCAGGTCTTAACTGATTTTTAAACTTATAGAAACAAAAATGATTTAAAACATTTCAAGATACCTTTGGTGCTGTTTACTGACAGTTATTTAATATGATAATGATTGCTATTTCCGAATATGGCGAACCCACAGTTGGTATCCCAATATATATTATGTACATATTAATCAATCCGACAACCATTTGTCTTTTAAAACGGTAGTGGGTTCGACAAATTGTGTTGTTTGATGGGACCTGTTAAAAAAAATCACAGAGAAAAAATCATACCTTGATCTTAAGTCTAAACATTTACTCTTTAATTTGCAAATTTATATGATTACTCGTACACATTACAAAAAGTAAGTATATCGTCTCGCAAATATCTCCTAATCTATCTTTTTGTAGTTTTAAGAGACAAAAAGGCAAAAAAAATGCTATTATTATGTATTATGCAACCACTGAACCAGTCAATTTAACTAGTGATACAAACTGTCTTGAGCACACAAGAACATTTACTTTATATTACATATAAAACCTCTACAATTTTTTATAGTATTAAAACTATATACCTTGCAATTTTTCCTTACTTATCTAAAAAATATATAGTGGATATAAAACCCTATTGATATTGATGTACAATAGTTTTATAAGTTTTATTTATTTCTCAGCAAAAATGTGACAATTTTTCCTTTTTTCATAAGTTTTCATTATGTGCAGCTCATTGTTACCACAACTATGGAAACTCCACTTGATGGGGTTTGTAAAGTAACTACCCTCAAAAAGTTGAGCTCTTTTCTCAAACTAGGATTAGTATGATTTTGTGTATTAATTTTTAAGCGCATTAAAAATTATGTTCTTCTGTATATTTTTAGGCAATATTTTCCATATATATTTCTCGCATATGGATGTAAAAAAAAGATTATTGCATGTGTCTACCTTTTTTGCTTTTTATTCATTCGTAAATATTATTTTAATTGTGTGTTTCTTATTTGTAACATTTAAGTATGGATTTTTTGTGTGATGTCGGCGTTTTCGATAAATGCCATCAAGTACCTACATTTACTTGTAATTCTTTTACATAAACATGTATTTTAAGAAAACTGTTAGATAAAAATCCCTGTATCGTTTTTAAATATTATTCTGTTTGTGTTTTTAGTATGTGTAAATATGTACTGAATAGCAAAGCAACAGAGCGTTAAAACGCCATTGGAGCTGGATACTTCATTAGACGGTTAGGGATCTTATTTTCAGTAAACTTGCAATTATAAATAAACTTATTCGTAGTATTATACAATATAGTCCAAAAAACAATGTAAAATGCTTTTGAAATACTACACATTTGTGTACTTAATGGAAATCGTGGGTTTACAAATATGTCGATTAGTACTTGTAAAAGCAAAATATTGTCAATTGTACGTCAGCAACCTTCAAAAAGATGGTTGCTGGCGATAAAAGATTAATTTACACTTACTGTTTGTTATAACAATGACCAACATTTATGTATGTGTTAATCAATATCGCTTTTTTCCACAGTCCAGCCAGCATTTTGCTTTTTGCAGAGAAAAATATTTTAACAAAAAAAATCATGCCATGGACATGTGAACTGTGAACCTAGTTTATAATGGCAATACTAGCAATAATCAAAGCATGTTTTGTCGATTTTCCACCTCATGTAAAAAAACATTAATGTATAAAAAATTAAGCAATGAGTATTATTTTCAAAAAAAATATGCATATAAAATATAATAATTATACAAATATATAATATGAATGAGTGAATGAAAGAATCATTCAAATTTCATTTGAAACTGAAGGGTGTCAATGCCAATAAAGTAATGTGAATGAAAGAAAGTTGCTCTCTAGAAAAGTTCTCAAATAATGATTATTTTTGCACAAAAAGTCATTTGCTTGGCAAAGTCAAATATTTCCATTTTCCACAAAACATACATACATACATCAATCGACGCAAATCATTCATCTCGAACTTTTATATTTTTTGGAACGTAGTCAGTCGATCGATCGGACCAAAATAGTGGTTACGTTTATTTCATGCTCTTATATGAATCCATAGCATATTGCGTGCATAATATATTTTGTTTGTTTACACAAAATTTTAAACACAAGCCAACTCGTTAAGCCAAAAATATAACATGTTACTTCAAATACCTATCTGAGTCATCATCCAAAATTCATTATCAACAAAGCTTAAAGATCGTTTTGCAAAATAGGAAGATAGTATATTTCCACTCTCCATCTTCCGTTCCGGCACACTTTTTTTTGCATTTTAACCATTAGTAGCAGATCCACTCCTCACAAAAAACAACTCAATATTCAGATAAGGAAAATCAATGTGCGCCGTGTTAACAACTTACCGTTTGTTTGCTTAGCGTTGAAAACGGATGAAAATGCATGAAGTTCAATGTCAAATTCGTAGTCATTAACGTTCCAAAAGCACAGTATTTAGTGAAGCGTGGTTCCAAATGCACATGATGCCATGAAATATTGAACACTGAATAGTGGCATTACACACATTAGTGTGTAAAAATACCGTTCCAATATGATCATTTTTACCTTCCCTAGCCACCAGTGGAGACGCCTATCCGTATCTTCCAATAAATTGAATTTTACACTCTTAGGCCATCATAATCAAAAACAAAATATGATGTATTCGAAGTCTTTGCATTCTACAGCATGTTTCTGATCGCCTTAATTGGTGTTTCCCAACTCTTAAGATTCCGTAACTGAACAACTTTGTGTTAACAGCTAAGTATTGGTCTGTGTGTTTCTGAACACTCTTTTCATACAAAATGATACAATCTTCAGAAAGTTGAAACCCAAAGGCGTGGTGATTCTCATCCATATTTTATCACATCATTTAATCGTCCTTCTCCACATCACAATTGTTTGGCCGTCTGCTTTGAGCCTCAACTGTCCATGTATCAAATGAAGTAATAATGTGTTCAAGTTCTTAATTAAAAAAATTAAACCAAAATATTCAATTTTTGAAAACAGTGGATTTTTTTTTGATTTGGCTTTTAGATAAATTAAAAATAATAGTAACAATTACGGCTGACTACTTAATCTACATGCATGTAATAGTATTCACCCATTTGCAAAAAAATAAGGTTTGTAGTGAGCTCAAGTGTGGATTAGATAATCATCACAAAATGTCGACGTATGTACAACCGCATAATTAGTAATCAGCCAGGGGTTAACTAAGATATTCGTAGTAACAAAATATAATTAACCTTTAAATCGTTTTATGAAATTAATCAAACAACACTTAACGTAGTTTTCCTTTTCCTAGAAGAGAACAAAACATGTTACAAAAATGATAATCAACTTGTTGAGAAGGCATTCTAGCATAACAACGCAACGGCGCTAGTAGTCAGATAGCATATTTTCGATTCAATACAAATTCATAAATACGTACAAACATTTATTACCTAATTACATTAAACTTTTAAAAAAATTATTACCAATAAAGTGCATAATTTTATAATCTGCTCTGCTGCTTCTGTAGTTTTTTCATGATGTTTATCAATTTCAAGGTTGCAAGTTCATGAGCACGTACACACAGTTAACCAGTCATAAAAATATACATATCAAAAAATTACAATCAGGGTGGCGTAATATCTGAAAATGAGTGAGGAACGCCCTGTCTGGTCATTTTCACAGGAGGAAGTAAAAAAATACGATTACAAACGCAAACATTACAATCTTTCCGAATTGATTTCCGAAAACCCTTTATTAGTTTGCAGCGAATTTTATTTTGAGTTTTGGGTGGTTGAAATTAGTTTGGTAGGAAATGGAGCAGTTGCTACGAAGAAATGCAGATTTTTTGGAAAGTGCAATTTTGAAATCCTGGACTTGCAATCTTTTGTTGCCTAGATTTAAATTTTGTATACAAACGTCTACACGATATACGGTAATTACAGTTATTGAATGATAAAGTACTATTCAACACAGTAGCACCAAGTTATGCATCAGATAAATGTTATCATCATGAATTATTCATAGATGGCAGGTGGCATCTTAAACTGAAAGGCAATGTGTTACAATGAATGGTTTTTATAGTGATGGTTAAAAGATCACATACTTATTTCGGTTATATTGATTGATTTATAGTTCAAGAATGACGTGTTCTGCTGCCAAGAACCACAGTTGGCTTCGGTCAAACTGCAATCTCACAATCGACACTGCAGCGTTAAAGCGTTACGTTGCAAGAAGAAGATGGCACAAAGCAATGCATGCAATTGTTGCAGTGAGGCGTATGGAGACAAGTGTACGAAGAAAAATCCATCGTAGAAAATGATGCAATTCTGATTGTTTAGCTAAATTACTTCACTGACTTGTCATTGTGTACAATTAAAATAGAGATTAAAATTGCTACCGTCGACTAGTTAAGTTTACCTCTTAGCATTTTCAATAAATATACGCGTTTCAAATCGTTTTTAAACCGATTCTTCGTTTTCTTGAGAATAAATAAACAGAAATTTTTAAGTTTTTAGTCTAACAGGTGTTTAAATAAAATGGCGTCAAATTTTTTTGATGTTTGTATAAATGCACATACGGTTTGTATACGTTTTGTTTAAAAATGTAGATTTCCTGTTTTCAATTTGACAAAAGTCGATATGAATATATGTCTACCGAATGTACCACTAAAAACAAAAGTTCTCTTTAAAAAAGACAAAAGGATTGACAAACCCTTAACGTTATATTTAGTTTGTATCTTCGTTTGTAAATATATTGTTGTATTTCTGGTAGGTCCTAATTCTAATTGTTAATGTGAATTTATATCATTTTAATCTCTTTAGCCAAATTTCTTACCAATTTTATCACATCAAGGACTAACGTGTAAGGAACAGGTATTTTTATCATCTTATTGAATTGTATGTTCTTCTTCACGGTTCCACGATGATTGATAGATGGAAGATGCACATGAACGAATTTTTTTTTATTTTGAATGTGCTACACTTCCAGCATTGTACATTAACTCATTTAATTTATAGTATTAAAATGAACTACGCTAGTGATTGTTATTAAACAAGTAGTTTTAATTACAACATGCAAAGTTGTTATTGTGCTCAATGAGCTTATAATTAAATGCTTATTTGTTTAATTTAGTGGTAAATAAACAAACTATTTAATTCAGTACAAATTACACACAAGAGTGCAAATGCATTTTATTGCAATCTAAAAAATCAGTCGCTTTATTATAAGCACTCCAAAAAAAATCCGAAAAAGTAAGGTAATTTAGTTTCTAAAAAATTTCATTCAAATATCTTCAGATTTCGAAAGATCTCCAGAATTTATTTCATCAATTTGTTTCTCGGTCATAGTTTTAGGGTAGAAAACGCTGTCAACCATCATATCATGTTTATCGGTGGGAATAAAGTCTACTACTTGCTCAGTGAATGAAAGACCAAGCGTTGTCAAATGCCTAGAATTATTTGTTCTGCATTTTTCTAAATATCTGTCATAGTATCCCTTTCCTCGCCCAAGACGATGACCATCCACGGTAAACGCTAAGCCTGGAACCAGCATTAAATCTAATCCACCTGTACAAGCATTCAATCAACCAATTAATCAATTTCCTACATTCGACCTAAATATACATATTAGTATCCCATAAGTATAGTTAACCTTTCATGCTATTCACGTACAATTTTAAAATCTCTATAATGTTTATTAATGACTGCCATATTGCTGCCACTAAAACTAAACCTTTCAAATCACGAAGTTATGAAGCGTCAAAACATCTCCGCAACATGAATCAGGAAAAAAGTGAAATGAAAGATGGCTTAAGCTTAAAAATAATTTAAATTGACTGCTTGTTTTAATTATTATATATATTCACAATTCACTTGACACCAGTCAGACCATCAAGTGCAGCAAACATGAAAATTGTATGCCATATATCAGTAAAATTATAAAATTTACGAATTAAATATATCAGCTACACAATCTCCTTCGTATCGTAACAGTCAATTTATCATGAGGTGAATTCTAAGCGGAAAGCGTAAACAATTATAACATTATAACTAACACACATTCTATCAACATGCATAACGTTCATGCTCATGCATTTCATTTGGGGTGTATCATGCTAAGTAATAAAAAATTACTTTCCTACAAATTTGTAAGTGTTTTTTGATAACGCACCAATTGATTTAATTTCAATTATTCACAATACCTGACGTTAACGCTTCCTCACGGCCTTGAGATGTTTCCGGCTGTTTTATGTTCCATTTGGTTGTTGGCAAACTTCTAAAGTCTTCAAGAGAATATACACGCAACATTTCCATTGATGACATCGTGTACCTTTACGATAAATAATTACATGAATGAAGTTTACACACGAAGGATTAAAATGCTGAACCAACAAAATCCCATGAAACTATTTAACTAATTACGAATTAATAAAACAAAATACCGAGGTATAAAACAATGTTTTCCTCGTGCAAATATGTCCTTAAGAATGTCATAAGTGGACACCTCTTCGTCCATGCTCAGATACAGACAAATCCGCTCTGCATTTCGATATAATTCACTTTCTAAAACCTGACCACACGAAAAAAGGAAATACTCTTTAATTTTAAATAATTGACAACGCACATTTTCCATTAAAACATCATCCTTTTGTTCATCTTCATACCAAATTCGCAACAACAGAAGATTGCACTCGCCTGGCTACCGCCGTCATATTTGCCAACCGTTCCTTCATTTGCTGCCTCAACGAAGCCTTTGTCAATAGTGAAGCTGCTGCCATTCTTAAAAATCCCAAATTTCCTGAGTCGGATTTCGATATTCCAAAGAAGAAATTGATTTTTAAAAAATGATAATGAAATATAGGAATTTATGAGTGTTGTTAGAATTTATCCACCAATTGTGAATTGTGCAGGTTGGGAAGAAAATGAACTGTCAAATGACATTTGAACATGTACTTGGGTTTGAAGTTTAGGTTTCTTTCACGTGGTCCAATCAATAACAATAACAACAGTGTTTTTGCTTCTGAGAGTCTGAAACTGGTTCTCAGCTGTTTCATTCTAATAAGTGCATTCGTCTGGTAAGAAGATGTACGATATTTAGAACTGCTTTAAATATTTAATCTAGTTTTGACACTTTACCGGCAGGATGAGTAGCAACGAGGGTGAAGCTAGTTCCAGTAATGTTATCTGTCCAAGTAAAAGCACCGTTTACATGGGCAATTTGAATTATTCACTGACAAATAATGATCTCATCAAGATTGTGGAAGGCTGTGGAAAAGTTGTGAGGTTGTAATTTACAATTACAATATTATCGTTGACTTTTTGTGTTCTTAATTTGTTGGATTGAACTAAAATATGTAATACTTTAATCTGTGGTGTGGTTTACAGTGCAAAGGTCGTGAAAGATAGAGTGACAAGGAAAAGCATGGGCTATGCATTTGTTCAGTTTCTCAAACCAGAAGATGCCATCACGTGTGTTGAGACGTATAATGATACTCAGGTGAGTAGTTAATATCCTTTACATTATGCTATACTATTTAAACTGGATATTGTATGTGATTATGAAGGTTTTCATTATGCTACTTAAGTTTTATTTGAAGTTGGTTATGTTCAAACTACTTGCAATAAACTTGTACATTTTGTTGTTGTTATAGATGTTTGGACGGAAGTGGAGTTGTAGTATAGCTAAAGATAATGGAAGATCTGCTGAATTCATCCGGAAAAGGGTTTATCCAGATAAGAGTCGATGTTACGAGTGTGGAGAGTTTGGACATTTAAGTTATCAGTGTACGAAAAATGCCTTGGGCGATAGAATCCCACCTGCAAAAATCCACAAAAAGAGAAAGAAATGCGGGTATCATGAGAACGAAGAACATCCTTCGTCACAGGAGGATAACGATAATGATAGTGACGAAGATCGGGAAATTGAAGAAACTGAACCGGACTCTTTAAACTCTGCAATACAGCACCAAGTAAGTTAAAACGATGGGACCTTATTTGGCATAAATCTTAAAACTGATACCAATTATCAAATTCATTGGCAAAATAATTTTTCAGTGACGTTATTTATAATTCTCTGACTGATTAATTTTTTCTATAGATTAAGTTGGATGAAGTAGAATCGTACAAAAAAGCTGTGATAAGTGGGGATTACATTAGCTTGCAGCCATCATCTTCAGCGAAGAAACGTTTTGTTAAAGATGGTTACTTTAGTGATGAAGAAGCATTGGTTGATGATGATTCGGATGATTGATCTCAATAAAGATTTTTTTACATTATACTGTATAAATTTTTACAAGATAATAAAAATATCACTCATCTTTCCTTTCCTTCTTGGCTTGGATGACCACAAGTGCTCATTTTAACATGCAAATGCATTCCCGCTTCAAATTAAAGCATTGAATCGCGTATATACAGAAGACGCTGTTACAAATTGAATTACCTGTCTCACTGCCGACCACAAGCTTATTTATAGCAACTGTCACACATCGTATTCAAATGCAATTAAAAGTAATTAATTTCTCCATGCAAAATGCATCCTAATTGCATAAACAATGCAGTTCATTGAAAAAATTGCATAATTCGTCACTTTTTTCTTGAGAAATTCTAGCAGCTTTTAAAATATTACGCAAAGAAATATGTCAGTCCTTAAAGATTTAACACCTTTCGGTAGTGAACAATAATTATGAACGTCAATTGTTAAAAAAAATCGTTAGCGAATTTGAATTATGACCGTTTAATTAATACACGGTTGCGCTTAAATATTGCTTAATACAAGCATCTAGTAAACTTATCTCGAATGACATAAGTGTTGAAACAGTACATGGTACATTCTTCTTGCTACCCTTTTTATTACACATAAATCTAAAAGTCCTTTTATACTTTATAGTCTGATCAATTACCTCTTCGATTTACGTTGTTTTTTTGGGATAAAAGCTTTTCAACATTTTATTGTCCGAAGAAAATCAGACGTTGATGAAAATATGCGCATCTAATGCACATTAACCTCTTTCAGCGAAAATATATTATTGTCTGATTTTTAGCCTGTATCTAACGAGCATATGCATCCTAAAAACTGCGTTGTTGTTGCTTTTTAATGGCCCATCATCAGAAATAATAGCATTTAGTTCGTAATAAAAAATAAAGGTTCAGTCTTTTGGAACCTTTCATGTTACATTGAATGATGTAGTCGCACAGTTTGTAGCGTCGTAGACAAAAGAGGATTATGATAATTAAGCCTAGCCTGACTTCTTTCAGTTGAGATGGAACACAACACAAGCCCCTGTTTTTTAAATGGTGTTGCCAAAATAGGAAGTATGTCACTCATCAAACTTCCACATCAAAATTTGAGCCAGGATTATCATGAAATATAAATACGAAAAACTGGCAAGCTGGAATTAATAAATTTTAATAAGCTAAAAGCAGACGTGACTACTAGGACTTCTTCCTAATAAACAAACAAATACAAACATATACATCAACAAGTGGCTGACTGACGGTACTGGTTCAACGATTCATTCTTGACTGAATAAAATTACAATCTTGCTAACCAAAATGCTTATTTGCAGAATAATAAAGTCATTTTCACTGCGTAAATATTTTCTTAAAAGTCGGCAAGTTGAAAACTTCCACCATCAAATATTTGTAGCGTTGAATGCATTCATTCTAGTATATTTGGTTAATGTATTTAAGTAAACGATATGCAATTACTTACTCAACAGTAAAGCGTCAGTACTATTATTAGACCGACGCTAAATTTTCAATAGATCCGTCATATTGCAATTCTACAGAGAAAACAACAACACAAATATGTGTAAATTTAGATTCAATATATCCTTTTACTTTTATGATATTTTACAATTGTACAATTAGTTAATAGATAAATGTATTTCAATAATAATTTAAACTTATCACAGTAATGATATGGTGCTACTCTTTGTGTAGAAGCATACGTAAATTTATTTAACTACTTTTTGAACAGATGCTAGCAAAATGGGCTAAGCAAGAAGTATGTGTGTGAAGTATACCCCGATTTGAAGTTTAAGCATTGCAAATTTTGAGAATTAGCGAAGCAGTGATGATACTAAATCCGTAAATTTTAATATTGCACTTAAACGATGCAATGAGCTTCGGTGCATTTTTTTGCTCTATATTCATCGCTAAAAAGTTTAGGGACAATAATATTTTAATAAAATTTTAAATGAAAGAAGAACCTCACCAAAAGTCCAGTTTTTCTACACCTGAGTAAAATTTGAAGAGTACGTTGTCCTGCTTTTAAAACAGCATTGTCATGTAAATCTGTCTTTGTGTCAAAATAGCAACTCATTTTTACGAACAATCGACATGACATGAAAATGACAATTTTATGTGCTAAAACTTTTATTCTTCACACAACAGAGCAGAGTAAAGCTTGCTGAAAAAATGTCCAATTCCGGACACACCTGTACCGACCGACTAGTTGCCAGTTGCCAATAACTAGTCCACAACACAAATAGTAGTACAATAACATTCCTTTTTAGTACATAGTCAAAAAATTAAATATCCTTTCTATTACTCTCGATCATTTTGTAGCTATTTTGACAAACTTTTGTTCAGTAACAATTCCAAAGTCCAAGTTTGGCAGAAGTATCTTTTACTGACAAATCTATCATTTATCTGACTTCCCTAATAATGCTTGAAACGGAGAAAGTGTGAAAATTATCATACAATAATTTTTCTGTTTGATTAACATAATAATCTATAAAATAGTTTTTATTTACTGGCATTAAATAAACCGTTATACATATGTCAATAATGACATCAATAAAAATCCGAATGCTTGGTACTAAACCTTCCTAAAAGTTTCACTTGTATTTAAAGTAACAGAGAAAGTAAGTAAACTTTACAAAATTAACTTTTCTATAAACCTGCGCTTTTAGTTGTACAGTTACGATGTCATCCGTGCACATCAATTTAATAAATTATTTCCGTATTTAAAACCAGCTATGTCTAGATTCTCGTGTAATAAAACAGTACATATTTTTAAAACCGTTTGTAAAATTGTGTTTAACGTATGGGAAATTAAATTATTTTAGGCTTCTTCACGCTTTTACAAGTACACGTGAAATAAGTAAAGTAAAGTAAAAAAAACAATTTAAAGCATATTATTTTTTTAAATGTTTTAAAATCCCAGCTATTCGAAAACTGTTCATGGTTGTAGCATAATTTCATGTATAATGACAAAATTACCAGCATTGAAAAGTACCGAAATAAAATCCTATTCTTTTCGAAGCTTAAAAACAGCCAAATTAACTTAACTAAATACGTACATTATTGGCAAATTAATTTTAAAGTCCTGAGTAACACTGTAATCTACTACTAAAGAAACTACCGCCAAACCATGTTACCAGGTATTTCAACCCTTTTTCAAAAACAAGTAACTGTTCATAATAACACACTAAAACAATGAAATGCAATTACAATACGGCAACGGCAACTTTAATAGCAACGTCATAAAACCTCTGGAAAATTCTATTATATGTGAAAATAGTAATTTGGCGTTAGGAATCACTATAAATTCAAGTCTTTTTCCCACATTAGCAACCATGAATTATACTTCAAATGACAAATATATTTTGTCTTTATATTTTTTAAATATCAAATTATTTTACTGAATATTTTATATCCTTAATGCATCCATAATCCTGCCAGTATATTTTTTCAAACTTGATAAGGAGTCACTAACCGACGTAAAGTATGAGCCAACACCCCACTTTAAATTACTGTATTGTAGAAATAAATGACAAGTCGTAAAACATTAAAGCAGATGTCATATCATTCAGGCGTAAAAACTCAACGGTTGTCACTGTTTTCAGAAGAATCGTGCATCCTTTTATGCTAAAAAATCATGGGAAAGCTATGATGTGTTGCTCTTTCAACCACACTACATAGATCTATGAATCTTGAACAGAATATTAAAAACTGACTATTTTTATGTTAGACATGGAATTTCTCATGTGGACCATCATGGATGTACATTTTTTTAGAAACGTTTTGAATGTCAATGCTTTAAAGACAATGGTTTGCTTTCACATCGAAACTAACATGTTTTCTTCGAATGTATTTCTTTGTCCAAGATTTCAACATCGAATGATAAAAGGAAGAGGCTTAAGCTACAAAATATAAATGGGCATAAAGCGCAACTGCATTTAAAAAGCAAAAAAAACTACATGAATTGCGTTACATGTATCATGTATAAGTCCAAAACAATATCTTGTTATTTTTGTTAAAATAGAAAATTTCCTAAGTGTGATTTATTTCAACATCCTTAGTTCTCAAGTTACATCCTTTTTCTGTACCAAAATATATTTGCGTCACATTTCGCTTATTCTTTGATTTCGTGGAAATAAAAACATGGGATGCACACACTTTAAACTCTCCGCATTTCAACATTCGAACAAACAATCCATTTATAGTACCTCTATTCTTTTATGTTTCATGAGGATAATCATAAAAAAATTAAAAGATAATAGCTGCAGCTGGCTCAATTACTTACTGAAAAGGGAGACTTTCAGATCACATCTCAAAAATGAACTTTTCATATTTTCTACAGAGATGCAGATAAATAGTCACGACTTGGTCCTTGTTCTTCATGACTGTGTTTTATGAAGTTGCACCCGCTTTTGGAAGTTCCCTGCTTTACTCATCGCAAGTATTTAATAATTGCTTGTTTAATTGTAAAAGCCTTAACTTGTACTTGTACAGAAGACTGTAAAGCGCTTATCGTGATTACTTACTCCTCTACCATGAAACAGAGAAAGTCTGCAGGAAGTGAGAACTATTTTTTTTTGTAATAAAGATCATGGCTTACATGACTTATTTTTACGTCTCTGCTTTATTTCAGTTTAACAACTGCATCCATTTTAATGGTTCTCGTGTTATTGTGAACAAGGTATTGTTTTGCTCAAATCTACTGCTCGTTCAACGCTCACAAATCTGTTTGTCTAAAACAACTATATTTTTACTTGCAAAATCATAATTTGCTTAACAACATTTTGTAAATAAAGAGCTGGCTTTAGTAAATCATAAAGAGGGTTTAGCCAACTATATAGTCTACTCGAGTTTATCTATTTTACTAAATGTGTATTATTTATGGTTATTGCCAAACACAAAGCCACGATCAATCAAAATATAAAGCATACAATATACTTTTCACTTGTGTTGTTTTCTAGATTATATGTCAGGTCACAAGTCACCACGACCACGAAAATCACTTCCTATATTTGTTGTTACACATAAAATGAGTGCGTATCTTTCTCTTAATTTCTATTTAGCTTAGATTTAGTATTTAGTTTATTTGGTAATGATGATAATGAAAATTCACTACTTTGCTTTGTTTGCATATGGGGACAAAGAACCGTTATATTACCTTATCATTTTTTGACAAATTATCAACTTTTTTCTTTGGTTTTTGTCATGATTATGTTATCATACCAATTACTACAGTAGTAGTCTAAATGCTATCATCACCATACGAAAATATATTTTTTTAAATAAAAATTATGGTCGCGCTGCTGTTTGATGTGAAATTAATACATTTTCATTCAATTATTATCACCATCGATCCAACTGAAGCTTAGATGATTAACTATTAACTCTCAGACTGACAAATGATTTGACTTTGAATACCGTTTCAAGTCAAAGCAAAGCATGAAGACAATGAGTAAACACTTTTTCCCAAGCTTTTATATTACAGAAAAAGATAATAAAGCTATTCATGCATGATCGACAAAAGTTAATAGAAGGAAGCAAAAAATATAAAGTAGGTTAGTATATTTTCAGAAGAAAAAAATTGAACCATAAGCAATTGATTAAACGTCAATGGCATGTGCGTGATTGAATACTTGCTACGATGAATATTTTATCTGTTTTTTATAGCTTTTACTATCAATTTACTGACACAATGTTGATAAGGAAGACTCTAGCGGCACGCGATATATGAAAACATAACACATTTAACAGAACTGTCGTTCCCATAAATTTTAAAGCGAAGTTAAGCATGTGTTTTATGACTATGATAAGAGTAAAGGTAAAACAAAATATTCACGAAAAAAATGGTGCTTAGTGTAAGCAAAAGTACGTTTGTTCAGTTGAATGCAGACACTCACAGAATTTATGGCATGTTTGTAATTTATGTTTAGGAAAAGATATTGAAAATACACATGCGTACGCGCACTCTCCACAAACCAGACATTCCGGTTATAAGATTGCTCATAATTATGAATGATCTGATCAGAAAAATGTTGAAACCTGTGTTGTTATTAACAAAGAACCATGACCATGCTCACTACCAACTTTAGTATCCCATCACCAGCATAAATTGCCGGATTTACCAAAAACTACTTGAGCAACTGCACATCATATAATGTATCATCGGTGGTGGTGGGACGTTCGTTAATTCAGGTTTTCTCAACGTGGTTGAGTGCTTTGCATGAATTACGTAATCATGGTATTTTCGTAGGTACAAAGTAATCATGGTATAATTTTCATTCAATAGCTGACCGACCAAGATAAACAGATATGATATGATTTGGACGGGTGCAAAAAATAAATGTTGGGACCCACCAGCAAAATAATTACATACGAGGAAAAAAATGTTTCATCTAAATTCCAGGTTTTGGTTGATGCACAAAAAAATTCATACTTCTTTTTATTATGTGACGAAAGTTAATTTAAGATTTTTTTTCCTTTTTGCTTTTCTTTGGATGATTAGCGCTTTATTTAGTTGCATTTGATTTAATTAATTAAAAAAACAAAATAAGAGTAAGTTTTCGGTCAAATTCAAAATTTAGCAGCTTGCCAGGTGTCGTTCAATAGCCATAGTATTCATCACGTTGTTGGCATGATTAATTAAAAAGCTTGATTTGATTGATAAGTATAAGTACTTCTATTGTAACTCAAAAATATGTATTGAGTATTGTTTTGTTCAGAAAATAGGGTACAAAGATGAAATAGTCACATAATAAATATTACTTAAAATACAGGTAATCATTTTTCTGTCTTTTGTAAGACTATTTTTTAAACATGAATTGTGCATTTCGCTGAAAGAATTCAACGAGGGAGGCAATGCTTGTGGTTTTTCATTATTCATCATTATCCATCTAACATCATTAATAGTATTATTAGCATTTTTACCTCTGGTAAGAAATTCAAGCGTACTACATTATTTATAACTAAATGGTATACGATTTTACTTGCCATCAAAGCGACTCTTAATGTTGAATATAGAGGTACACCTGTTTCTTCTCTGATCTGAACAACGCTTACGTGGAAAATTAAAATCTCGGCAGAGGTGTATAAGTAGCCATAATGATATAATAAATTACACATAAAAATGTACATATAATAGTCATTTTTCTAAACTTTTTGGAGCTATAAGTTTGTAAAATAAGTTAAATATAGTTTACCAAGCAGGATAAGGCGTACTACTTGGTAAATGATCATACAGAATCACTCGATGCAAAAATGTAAAACTTGCTTTGTGTTGCTGACCTTGTGTCCTCTTCTGTTTTGCAGGCATATAAAAATTTTCCATAAAAACTACATGCTGCTACTATTATATCGCTGAAATGTATGCCAAACTTTACTTTCCAGGACAAAAATTAGGTGCAGACTTAAAAACTCCAGCTAATGTACGTTGTTTGTAGTTAATATAGCATGTGCGGATTGCAGATTGTTTTTCGACCGATAGTGATAAGTATATATGTATATTGTATATATTATTGTGTTTTAATCTCCTTGGTTGCTTTCAAAAATGGAATTGTATCTGGTAAATAAATATTCTCCTGTGAATTGCAAAGTTGACAATGAATAATTGGGTTTTTTGTAGTTTAAACTTAACAAATCCAATCCACAAAAAAGAATGAATGAGAAAATGTATTTTTCATGTTAGCTTTGTAAAGATGCATTAAAATTTCCAAATTCATATTATCTAAAACAATATTTGCCCCATTATGGAAAAATATTGAAGGCCTTTCTACGTTTCAAACATAATATGTAATAGGTGCGTAGTAAATTTTTAACCGTATCAGCAATTTTACTGTAAAAGTAGCAAATAACTTATTGCTGTACTTGCGTACTATTATATTATAGTCAGTAATAATTTTGCAGACAGACATTCGCCATTTGAGAGCATCATCATAACCAGCACGTGATTTGTGCTACGATAAGCAAATGAATTAAAACAGATGTTGCAATAATGCATGTAAACTGTTACAGATTCGTGATTGAAGTTGCTGAAACTGTAACCATAGTTGTTATCAACATGCTTTTTTCATTAAATAACTTAAATCAGTTTGCCAATTTTGCAAAGTATTAAGTTGCAGTTGTTATCGATTCCAAAATATAAATGTTTGAGAAAATTTAGTTGATAGTTTTCACGTGGATATATCCTCCCGTGAGAAAAAAACTTAATATATAAACAATTTGAAAAAAAATGTATTTTTTACAATTAACTTTTCAGACTGAAGTATAAAGCTTGCATTAAATAATAAATATAAATGTACTTAAAATTTTTATTTGACTTTATAATTTTGATGTGTTTGACAAATGTTAAGTTTGCTTTTGCCCATACTTTTAAAAATATTTGTAAGGCAAAAAAACCAAGAAAAATGCAGTCACAAAGTCACAATCACTGACTATAAGATAAGCATAAACTTAATGCTATTATAAATACCAACTATAAAAATTCATTTTAATTTGAGACTTAAAAGACAACGACCAAAATAAACTAAGAATATATTAAAATAAATTGCACAATCTACTATATCAGTCTCTTTAGTCAAACAAAATGTTTACTTTTAGTTTGTCAGGATAAAGTGCAAACTGATGCACTTTTTTATTATTTTTTAGTTAAATAAAATTTTTAACTACAGAAAGCAAAGTAAGCAGTCTGCCTATGTTAATAAACTCATGTAATTGTCGTTTTTTCTTTGTAATGAATCCTGGGAAGATTTTATTTAGCAGATTATAAATTTAATGGATGTATGCACATATTAAATTAAGGGCGTCGATCAAAGCAGTAAAATAAAATATGCTAGAAAATAAATGTGGAAAAGTAGCATTTTATTGCATCATCGTTGCTAAAGTATTGATGAAGTAGGCCAAATTTTGTTGTCATGGATGGATGAAATATATTTTGTTTACAATATAAAAAAAATTTCATGTGGATACATTTGAGATATGCTTATTGGCTTTCACCATCCATAGTTTTCCCTTACAGATATCGGACCTCAATCAATATTCATATTATTTTAATAAATGGTTAAACGTTTCAACTCTGCTTCTAATTGAGATTTGTAATGATAGACAACAAGAAGTTTTACTATGAAACAATTTTAGTTGCTGAGTTAAATGAATTATTCTACTAGTTATACCATTCATCAAAATTATCCTGTGAATTTAGATTTCTAAAACATAAGCTTACGTAATCATCAAAACGAATTATTTGTAGTGTTATAGCCCCCTCAATAATGTAGACAAGAATACGTGCTTTTTTAATTAAAAAGGGCACTCAAAATATTCGTAATGCTATAATATCTTTGTCTCAAATGACTGTATATATAGTTTCCTTGTCATCACCATTGTCGTCACTCACCATCAACACACATTATTATGCACAAAATATTCATATTCTATTACTGTCTGCAAGTCCATGACATAACGCACAAAAAGTTAGACAAAATCCAAGGATAAAGTTTTGGTTTATCTCATTTCAAGCATAACTTATCAAAACCACACATCAATGTTTTACATTTCAAATAAAACATTTTGGTGTTGCAATAAACGTAATGTCAGACCCAAACTTCTTTTCACTGACATGATCAGCAGTATAATGATTTACTATTGAATCTGTTATGAGGTCATTATGGTGTCAATTCCTGATGCTATTACTGCTGTAAATGTAAAAGTTTGTTTCATTTCATGTTAATTATAATGAATAAACCTGGTAGGCCGTAATAAAGTTGCTTGAAAATTTTAACCACTTTCGAGTAAAATGGAAAGAGATGGACGGACTTCAAGCTGGGCAAAACACACAAGCGCATAACAAAACCAAGAAGTATCTTTTCGAGAGACTTGATAATAGTTGTGATCAAACTATTCTGCATTTTATAGGGATATAGACATATTTTTTATCATTCGAATTGTATATTAGGGAATTACATAATAATAAAAAGTCGTTAATGAAAATTTTATTAATAATAACTAAAATTGTTGGAAAGACATAAACAGAGATAGAGAGAGAGGAACCAAACGCTTTAACCAAATTTTATATTATGTAGGTTATGCTTGTATTTTGTATGCATTCACTCTCATTGCCACCATGCCTCCGTTTATTATCTTTATACTCATCTGACTGCATACAAATTAGTTGTATTATTAGTTAAAACAGAAAAGAGTAGAAATTTTACATTTTAAAATTCTATTCACGTTCATGCATGACTTATTTGTCCATTTAACAATATGATGTGTAACCGCTAATACTTTAAGTATAAGGTTCGTTGATTTGGGCGATGTATCTAAAAAACAATGTAATTTCTGGAAATGTAAATTGTGTAATTTTCTTCAACCCTGTTTCGCATTCCTTTGCCACAGAATGGTAGCCTCAGTGTTTTACAATCGAAGATTAGAATATCCGTTCATTTTGAAACTTTATTGTGATGAGATGCTTTTATGTGAAGTTATCTGCTTTAGCAAAAGGTACTCATATTGTGTACTTCCGTTCGATTAACCCAATACTTAAATCTGAAGTTAAAAATATTTCGTATTAAATCTGGAAATCTCGAGATTGATTTTTGCCAGAGAATGAAAAATAATATCTCACTTTTGTAACTCTATAATTACAGCAGATATTTCTCGAAAATACTTATGGCTTCTTATATTGATTTGCAGATGAATCCTGGACGAATAAAAAGTTATGTAAAACAAGAAGTTAAATACAGTGTCAATGTCTTCTTTACAAATAGGAATTTTTTATTCATAATATAATCAACATATGCTTGTAACCATTACCTACAAAAAAAATCAGTCCTTGAACGGGTCAAACATTCTAGGAAGTAACGAGAAGAAGCATTCCAAGAGCACGACAAAACGCTTGAAGTTTGCTACGTGCAAATACATGACAAACGTTGCTTAAGTTAAGAACATCAATATAAAAATGCAGATATTTTACATGTAGTCAGCCAGCAGTCGAATTTAATAGTTGTTAACATTGAATATTTATATGCTTATTTCTTCGCACATGTGCTGTCACTGTATCCGATGGCACCGACAAATAAATGCAGAATTTTAACGCTATATTGATCATTGTGGAGAATATGTTATGCTATGACAGAAGAGAGGAAGTTTCAATCAACAAACTTACAAATCAGGAAGGAATACTAAACGAAAAGGTTTAAACGACGTATAAAAACTATATTCAGCGGATGTTGAAGTTTTAAAAAATATTCCAGCATAATTTCCATACAATGTTTTTTTAAATCTCCCGTCATACATTCGTTGAAACGACGGATGTACTCACATTTACATAGCTGTTCGTTTATATTCTAAGTTTATCAATCATCTAGTCATGTACCTGTATTTCATTTAGTTTGAATGTGCTTCCAAAAAAGATTAATTACATTAAGTACCAGCTTGACGATATAGTTTAGATGTTATTTTTGTAAATGAAACGAAATGTAAACTTGTACAAATACACATCCATAAGACTCAATTGAAAAAAATAATACATGATCATTTAAAAAAGGAAGTTATAGGCAGCAAGAAAGGTCATGAATTCAATAAAACATAGACAACTGGCTGTTAGCTTTAATGGTCCTACTTTTACTCACATTTCTTTAATTTGTTTTTTTAAATTAAAATTCATGCGCTAATTTAGTTTTAAATCCTTTTTCATGATTCATAAAACCGACAGTCTGAAGAACAAAAGTACAAAATGAATTTTGCTGTATCACCACATACATGCGCAAGAACGTAGCACAACGCGCAGGTATAGAAATAAGCCGTCGTTTACTCTCTCAGTATCTACATCCATTATATTAAAACAACCCTAAGACACGGATTTCCGCTTCTGTTCTAGTTTAAATAGAAAACAGTCCACAATCTGATACACGACTTTTTTTTCTTTCATGCTTTTCAAGATGAATATTCTATTAAGTTAATATAAAGTTTGCAAGTCAATTGTATACACATTATAAATAAATATGAAATACAGGTTGTATTATCCTATAACTAAGGATATTTTAAAGAAAGACCTAGTTTTCTATTCACTTTTTTGAGTCCACAAGATAATGATAATAATATTATAATAAATATGCGATATCGAAAAATTATAAATGAAAATATCGTTTTCCATGTACTTTCATGCCACTCATCATCACCGTCATATCATTTCACCCTCAATAACTACAATCATCAAAGAACCTTTTTGATTGGACTTTTTTGTTCATTAATCACTCACGATATTAAACACTCATGAAATCAAATCCTGTGCATTATATATCACGCACATAATATACATACATATTTCTTTGTTTTGACTTACGATCAGTGTTTCTGTCGCCTGCCTATAAGCCACCACTAATTGCAACAATACAATGGATAAATGTAAGGCTTTGCCAAGTGCGATGTTTAAAAAAATCATTTACCTTTTTCCTTGCAAATGGTATATTAGCAATTTTATTTACAAGAGTTAGTGACGATGAGGGAGTAAATACGGATATGAAGATGATAAGCCTTTGAATATACTATCATTATGAAGTAGTGCTTTATTGCTATTTAGTTATCATTATTAAAGCAAGTGATACTATAGGCAACACTAAATAACCAGAAGCACCAAGTTTTGAGTTTATGAGATGCATGCTTGGTATGGTTTTTATTGAAAACATTTGAGGATAAAGACGTGCATTTTTATTACAAAAAAAGCCTCACTACAGAGCCTCAATCACTTTTGACTTCCAAAAGGACTTCACCGTTAAAAGAAACAGTCAGGGTTATTGGCTAGCTATTTTATTTGAGTACGGCATTTTTTAAGACAAATTATTTAAAATTACATGCAAGACTACTAGCAAAGCTAAAACTGTTAACTTATTTTTTTCAAAAAATTTGCAAACATACATAAAAAGGGGTTTTGTGCTTTAGGCAGTAAAATTATTTTGGTACTGAAATGCCATCAGCGAAATTACGAGCATCATATATTTTTACTGTTCATCTCTAAGTGCTTTAATTGCTTCAATGTTCACCCTAGTGTTTAATTATGACTTAAAGTAAAATATCTATGAAACTAAGCTGTGTATTATGTAGAAAGAAAATATTTCATTGTTTTTTTTTGTTTGGCATCAACTGTGTCAGGTAATAAAATTTAGATAACTACACAGATTTTGTAATTTGGCTTGTCTATCATTGACAAATATCAAAGGACTGCTATTAACCTGAACGAGCTGTTAATTAAAATTACCCACAAGTGTCATTGATGTAATGATCACAATTTTTTAGATAAGTGCTAGCTGTATTTTGAAATTAACACCTTACATGTTTAAATTCAAATTCCAACTACAGATAATTAGTTAATTTGCAGTTTGCAATCACCATCTGCAAATGAGGGATTAATGGGTTATTGGAACATAAAAATGGAAGAGGTCCATGATTTTAATAGGATCGAGAAGGTCGTTAGTTATAGTTACAAAATCACAGTTTTGATAATATGCCGTTGTGTTAATCTGGCCCGATTCATTTTTATATTTTGGATAATATTAAACAGTTACCCTCATTCCGCCAAATAGCTTCCTTTTTCATGGAACTTAACACATTCATGCAAGGTTTTTTTGACTCCATTTAATTTGAAGGGAAACAATTTTAAATTACCTTGATATTTTGTAATTTACACAAGCAGATGTTTTATGGAAGTCCCACTGCAAAAGCATGAACATTTGATTAAGCGAAGATGGAACTTTCCCTTTTGTGTTGTCGTGCCATACTCCATGCAAATCTCTCTGAAACTTTGCAATTAAAAAAAATACCTTTATTACTTGTGATGTGGAGCAACATATGCGTGGCTACGGTGAGAATTTTTTAAAAATGTTTCTGCTTGTCATAATTATTTTTTTGCAAGTTAAAGAGCAAGGGCTGTAAATATTTAAAAAAAAAAAAAACATTTGCCATTTTTATTGTCATCCTAAATATAAATTTGAGAGAAATTAAATATGCTACGCTACATGAAAATTGCAAAAGTGCCAAAGAAATTTGGATAATGCAAAAAATAACCGCTGTGGTAAATCGAGTACCTTAATTCAAATGAATTCTGCTACACATCCAACCAATAAGCTAAAATAACTTTTTGCCATTTAACGAAATAAAAATACAAACAAGGTATAGAAAACTTGCGACACCCAATGAAAACTATGGATAGGTAGGAAAGCTTTAAGATATTGTACCCAACCAGATTTTCAACTTTAACATAAATTAATGCACTAACGAATAGTTCTTTCGGAACATTTCACAAAAGATTGACAAGGTATAGACACTACGTAAAATCTGTCGCATAAGCAGTAATTCTGCATGTACATGGTCCACTAAGAATTTCAAAGCTTTGTTCTGCATAATTTCCAAATGATCCTCATCAGACCGACAAACACCGCAGCTATTCCAAAGAAAAAACTTTTTTTCTACTTAAAAAGTTGCAATTTAATAACCAAATGTCACTTTAAAAAGTAACCTCTAAATTAAGGACGCCTTCAAAAAAGCAGTCATGCGGTAACAATAACGACCGTAGGAACGACAATTTCTTCACCATCTCCAAAAACGGTTGTGGTTATAAGTAAAATGGCTACTACTACTTATCATCATTGAAAATATCACGACTGGTTGTCAGCAGCAGTGTACAGCATCATTAAAAAGTCTACTTTATGTACATGACACTTCTTTACTGATTATTATTACATCAAATCTGTGCGTGAACATGTGAATTTTCATAAGTCCAAAAATTACAAACAGACAGTGAAGAGGGCACAGAAAAGAGGGAGGGCTATCCCTTGATTTCATGCTGGCAAGTTTCTAGTAAATAATAGCAAAAACGATATGATGTATTCAATGTAGCGTGTATATTTTGATGATGAGTTGATAATGACTGACGTGTGTCTTTCGAACATCATCTGTAATAGTAATAATAACTTAGAATTTTTTACCCACAAATTTATAACGCCAAAATGGTCATGATGAGGACAAGCTTCAAAAATGTATTGGTGTAGATCATCATTCACTTTTGTTACGTAAGACATATTACAGTAATTTTTTTCTCATTTAAAATTCATACACACAGGGGTAATAATTTGCAATCAATTATTTATTTATTATTAACTATTACAAGTTTCGATACCACGACTTTTCACAGATTGACATGTCATATCGTGTGGTGTGAGATAGCATAGTTAAATATTGAAGTTACTAATTATAGATTCAACAGTTAAGGGAGATAAGGCAGTAACCTGTAAAACAACTTGCAACATATTTGCATTCTTTTTTTAAATGAGTTAGATCCAAAGTACAATTAAAGATCAAAGGCTCCATCACCTTATCCTACATACCTGTTACCTATCATGATAATAGTGATAATGATGATGATTTAATTTTTGAGTCAATAAGTTCACATTTGTTATCATCACGTTTGAGTCTCGTGGTCTGATATTTTAAAATACTAATCATTGCTTTGTTCCCCTTTTAGCTAGTAATGATTTGCGATTTTAAAAGTAAAACTCATTCGTAGCAACTTAATTGGAGATGAATTAGCGAACAGTTAGGTACGAATATTGTACATGATACATGACACATGAAAATTGCACGAAAATAACTAACGTGTATATTCTGAATATTGTTAGGAAAAAATAGTTGAGTTGAAAATGAATGTGTATAATATTATCGTTGTCCTTCCTTAACACGAAGTAAAGAGCAGCGTTGTGTATTCGTTTGGTAGATTGCATTATTTCACACGTGACAATCGACTTCAATTACTTCTCGTTGACATTTTCGTTTCACTTTGAATTTTAATATCAGTGACGCTGGCTTGTCAACTCATCTGGGAATCGCATCAGGTTGAGTAGGGATATGTACACACAAGCGACATGTTACACTTTCGCAGCATTTCATGGTGACATCAACAATCGACAACCAACACCCTAATCATTTGCTCTTCCTCATTGTGTGAGTACATATTTTTCAAATGAGGACAGTTGTTACACGTTTACATGCATGTATTATGCAGATATTAGTTGTACAAACGAAAGAGAAACGCACGTACTCATGTGTTCATTAATGTGCTAAACAATCATCCTTCTGTAATCAAATCTTTTACACATTTTTATCCATGCATGGTACAATAATCAAAGTATAGCTTATTATTAAAGTCACATGATTTTAATTGAAAATTTCCCCACGCACATTACACAGATAGATACTGACTTCTGCATGGCTATAAATGCAAGTGCGTATCTCATATTTTTTTCCAATTTATAGTTGTCGAGATGGCATAGTATAATCACAAACATGTATGCATGTATATTTCATGTTGGTAAACAATCCAGAATCAGTAACAAAAACTTCATCACAATTTTGATTTCACAAAACATTGTCGGTAGTTAATGATTTCATATTTTTCTAGCCTGCTTTAGACGTAAATATTATTTAAAGAGTGAAGCAAATCAATTATTTGATTTAAACATCTTCTACTCAAATAGTGATAAAGTAGTTAATTCTTGAAATCTGTGCGCACACACAGCAATTTCTAAGCATTAAACTTTTTATTTCATTTTATGATAAGCTCAAAGTTCACAGTAAGCTTCCTTCTCATTGCTCAGCATTTTTATTTTTGAATGGAAAACTCCATGGTAATTACCCGATTCAATTTAATGTTAGGAAAAACAGATTTCTTATATAATCTGTGAGAGTACAAGTCTATACAAATTTGTATAGCCTTTTCTCTGGCAAAAGTGTACACACACACGTATTCTTTTACAATGTCGTCACAAGTAGAATACACAATTTGATCTTCTGTAAAAATTGGAGGACGAATCGCATAGTAAATATTTATGATTTACACACTATTTATATACTTTGACCGCACGTACGTGCTTCTACAATTGTTATGGACTTTTCATGAATTATCTTATGGTTTTCAGAGTTGTACTATTTACTAGTTAGCCCGATTGAAGCGCTGGTTTCACGTTTTAAAACATACGACAAGAACAAGGAAAAGGTCGAAAACTAAAATACATTTTAACTACGGAAAAAAAACCAATTGGTAGATTTAAATTTAAACTATTTTAATCTCAGTAGCATCCGTAAAACATGAATTCGAATGTACATACTTTTTATTTGTCATGTAAAAGAACTATATAATTTTTATGGATTTATGATCTGAATTATTTCTACATTTGCAAGTGCAAGTCTAGAAAAATATGGATCACTTTTTAAGTTCAAATTGCTCCACATTATTGCTAGAAAAGCTATAGCTTCTAATGCAACAAATATAATTTCAGGCAAAATTCATCGAAAATCTGGCAAGTTTATAATACAAGATAGTAGCTACAACATTAAAAAGTAAAGACTACAATTTTGCAAGCATAATGCTTTAAGTATTCTTATAAATGACTAGAAATCATTCCTTATCGAAAACACAATAATCTCATATCGTACACGGCAAAATTCATACTTAATTTCATTATGGAAATTACCTTGAAGCTAATATATAGGTGCAGAAGATCATTATAATGCACAATGTATAGTAAGACACAGAAGTTTCAAAAATAACTACTACTTCAAGACCAGATATAACATTGCATAATAATGGCATCCTCACTATATTTGTCGACAATAATATTGCATCCAAAAAACCAAGGTTAATAAAGTTTTGTGATATTTTTTGTGGTGTCCAAATGCACTTCTCAAAAACTTTTATTTTATTTTATGGCAGGATGAAACATGAAGGCACGAAAGCCCATTTAACAGGTATATGATTTTGCATGAAGGTTATCCTCTTCTTTTGATTTGCTTTTGGAACAAATCTTGCTTTTGAAATGCTGGCAGAAAAAATATTAAGCCTGTAAGGTTTGCAAAATGACGTATACAGATGAGAGGATGCTGGCTGATTATAATAATGACGATGATGCGCAACGCATAGCGCACAGCACAATGAAACATTACAACTAACATGTTTTTCTACTACAGATACAATGAAGTGTTATGTTATGTACATTATTATTTGCCAGTTTTGTTTGAGAATTCCATACTGGCTAATTTACCTTACAACTCAAAACAAGGTAACATCATAACTCAAAAGTTTTACAACAAAAAGATGTATGGAAATGGAGAATGGCGAGGGACAAGCTTGCTTTAATCCTTTAACTAACAATAGGTTTGGTAAGAAAGTTGGCACACATTTTTGGAGTTTTTTTTGTGTTTTACTTGGCATTTTAATTTGTGTAGCATTAGTATCTTTATTTCTGTTTTTCCCAAAACTGCTGTTTTCATTACCCTTAACATTCTCGATGGCTATAATATACAATTAAGTAGAATCACAAAAATAGGAAGTACCAAAGGCTTAACCTTTAGTAATCCGAAATTCCAGGCATTGTTTGTACACTACAGACAAAATCACTATGTAAATACTTTACATTTTGTGGTATAAATGGTGTTAAATGTTTTTAAATGGAAGGTTTGCACGGCAAAATGAAAACATGAAACTTTATTGACTATCCACATACAATTGAATATAGCCATGCAATTAATCAATTAATTTGTGGGAAAATAATGTTTGCGAGAATCGATATTATGTTAACGAAATGATTATTTCAGAAAATCTTTCCATTCAGTTAGAGTGATATTCGATTTGTTTAACCGGTTGCTTGATTTGATTTTTCAGAAATTATGATCATGATTGTGAATGGTATGGCTGGTTATTATGTTATATAAGAAAATACATGGGTAACCACATTCATATAGCATTTATGTACAGTCAAGGCCCACGTGTCTATTTAGACACGTGGGAAAATAATTAATAAAAAATAATTTACCTGATTGTTTTTAATTAAATTTTAAGTGTAAAATGGCGAAATATTTTTTTTTTAATTTTAAACTTTAAATTAATTTTTTAAACTTTATCTTCTGGTACAAAATTTGTAAAAATTGGTCAGTCAGTTTTTTAGATATTAATTTTCAATTTTTTCAAAATTTCCAAACTTTGAAAATTAGTAGTAAAAAAATCTACCGGTAGAATTTTTTGGTTTTTGCACTGAAGTTGTACCTACTCATGTACTTCAAGAATGTATTGAGTTTTGGTTCGCATGAAGCTTTTTTTGAATTTTAATTTACGAAAACCCCCAATTTTTGCACCAAAAACGTAGTTTTTAACGTAAATACGCTACTGATCCTACACTGTATATAGACACTTTTCACGTGTCTAAATAGACACTTTTCACGTGTCTATATAGACTGAATTTGAATTTTTTTTTGGTTGTTGAACGGGACAGGGTGTATATATATCTGTTAGTTTTTTATGCGCGCCGTACATGTACTTTAAAGTATATATGTATGTTATTAAAAGCTACAAGATCCATAAATCTAGATTAGTAACAAGGCGGAGAGAAACAAGTAATAAACTAAAAATGTGATAGTGATGATGTACCTGAGAGAAAAATAGTTTCCTGATTCCCGAAAGTCTGTGATATACTTGTGTACAACATCGTGGGCTTCATATAAAAATGGGTACAACTTCACAATAAGTAGCGGTTATAATAAAAGCAATACGAATAGAAAGATAATCATTTGATGAATTATCTCAGCGTGCGTTTTATGATGAAAAGTGTGCGTCTTGGTATTTGCATAAAGTACACGTTCATATACTAACCGACTATAAATACATGCATGTATTTTACGTCTTAAGTCCTAACAAAAACTTGCTGCTCATCAGCAACCATTAGAGAAGCTTTACTACCATTGGTTTAATCACTATAAACAGATAATATGCAATCACAAGAACAGAGGTTTACGAATTGAATTTATTGTTTCAAACTGACATCATACTCATACTGTACACGCAAAACAGCAACATGAATGTATGCAATCAATCAGTACGCAGGTGATGTGGTGGGATATGCTTTGGGCTTACAAAAATTAAAATGATTCCCCTGCTGGTTTATTTGTGCTCGTAATTTCATTTAATCTGATCTGCTTCCAACGACCTTGAATATTGCGTAATTGTTTGTAAGTTGTAAAAATGTGTGCTCTCCAGACAAAAACGTGTGTACATGCCATGCCGTCAACCATAATATTAATTCCAATTTATTATTGCTAATTGTGCATATTTATGCGAGTGCAGAAATAAGACTAATTTTATTTTTAGCGGAAGATATTTATAGATTATATGGGTTAATTAGGCACTACTACTGCACTTGTAATTTTTATATTCGAAGATATAGACAGTAATTGAAAAAAAAATCATTTGCATGCATACCAGACTTGTCAACTGAATTAATAGATTTTTAGAAGGAATTTTTCTAACGTTAGTTTAGCTGGAGAATGGGATTATTTTATTAGGCTCTTTACAAAGAGATGTAAAAAGATGCAGGTGTTTTCAGTTCAGGACCCAGCTTTATACATAAGCATAATATTAGTAAATTTACTAATTGCATGGAAGTCAAGTAGCCAATCTATATTGTTGTCATATATATTTTAACTTAAAAATGATGCAAGGTTTACTATTACACGTGTATACAAAATACAAGGTCTACTATTAAAGGTAAAATTATTAAATGGCATGCAATTTACGAATACCATATCACACATAATTGAAAACGATAAAAAGTAAATCGTCGTTTATCACACAAATAAATAAGGATGCACGATATAAAAAGTCAGTTTTATAAATAAATGAAGCCTCGTAAATCGCCAATTAATTTTCTGGAATTTTCATCATTGTGAAGCATGTAGCATGTACAACACTAAACTTCCAACATTTATTTTACGGTAACTCACAGTTTTCACAAGATCATTTTTCACCTTTAAGTCAACACAAGACAAGACAATAGAAACAAAATTAGAGAAAATTCCTCGCTATCCCATTGATTATTCTAAAAAAAATACTCCTTGCAAGTAACTAACAATATCATGTAGATAATACATTGGAATTTTTAATTTTTGACAGCCATTTTTCACATGGTAATTAACACGCTATAAATCAGATACATACCGTATGAGCTTCACAATTCTACCAATGATGTACATTATATCATTAAAGTAAAAAAAAGAAATTTTAAACTCAAAACCATAACAAAACAACACCATAAAATTAAACATTTACCATCACCAGGGATATGGATTATGTATATAATGTTAACAAGAAAAACGGAAAACATAATTCAAAGTCTGACATCGAATCAACAAGTTTTTCTATGCCCAAAATATATGACAACAAAGACAAAGCCAATAAAAAAACATACATAACTATAGCAAATATATAGCAATGATGATGATGAGTGAGTGTCGCTTTGCAGTTATTTCTATCGTTGCGATTTCTGGTATTGTTCATTTTCATGAGAGCTTCACTCACTATTATTCAATTCACGAGCAAACAAATTCTACCATTTACTTCCCGTATTTTTATTGTAATTTGATTTAGAAACATTCATAATCAATAAAGCAAGGAAAAAGGAAGAACACAATGAAAATGAAAAAAGACATCCATCCATCCACATTGGTATTTTGATTTGAATTCAACTTGCAGTGTAATTCCAACCCCAAACATAAAGATCCCTTTAAAAAAATAGTTGTCACAGTGGTGTGGCATGTTAGGCAATGAATGAATGCACTTTTTTACTCCGCGAGTTAGCCGGCAATGCAATACAATGTATGTATGATGATTATGAAAAACATACACACAAAAGTAACATATTTTTAGCAAGCTTTACCGGTGAATGTTACCTTGCCACTTTATTCAGTGAATATCCCAGCGAGAGAGCGAGAGAGAGAGAGAGAGAGAGAGAGATGCAATGAGGAACACATATACTTTGTTGCATGTTAAATTTTTGCATGACGATGATCATCATGATATCATACAACATTACAGCTTCACATAGTACATTTGCATGTAAGTAGTAAAATGTACAATAATGTGGTACACGATCAAAATTGCAGTTAGTAGCAGAATTATTAGGATTACTTTGTTGAAGCTTTTTTTATTGTTGATACGATACGATACGCATAATACGTATTTTGATATAAAAATGCTACCATTTGTTACTATTGCTCTGTTGACTCGTGTGTTATGTTATATACGTTAGTCTTTTTTTATTAGGAAGAAAAAAAATGCTTCTGCGTATGATTATTCTAACAAGGAATGTTTGATTGCTTGGGACTAAGCAAATTTTAGTTCTATTTTGCCTGTCATCATAGTCGCATCGCATGCATACAATGTTTCAGCGTTTGCTTATAGTCTTCTAGACAGACACGCAGGAATTCTAAATTCAACGGATTCAAAAGCAGTAACGCAAAAATATATTTTTGTAAAGAGAACAGAACAGGCAAAGGCAGCGCGTTGTCGTTTACTGTTGTCTGTGCGTTTTTTAAGATACACACATAATACAATGCTGCTAGTTACTTGACATTCGCTCGTTTATTTGTGCAGTTTTCTTGAGTGAACTTAGGTTTTTTTTTTGTATTTTAGCTGTTTTTCAAAAAAAAAAAATTGTGTTGGTTGACGGCGTAAAACCAAGTGCTTATCATTTACTTACAGAGTCGAGTGGCATGTGTGCACGGTTAAGTTACAAAGTTAGTATTTCTGTAATGTGAAATATATTTCATGGTTTAGTAATATTATAACAGTGAGCAGTGATACATGAAAAGTGCAACAGAACGAGAGGAGGACATATTGAGAAGCATTATTGTCGCTGTTGCCGTTGCGTTGCTACCGCCGCAACCTCATCAAACAAAAACAGTGAATTCCGATGGAAAACTCACACGAAGAAAAAGTGCACTTTACGTAGAAAACAGTAAAGGCAGACTACAAGCGGCACATCACAGGTTTATCTTTCACTGAAATTATTACGTACCACATAACAACCATAACGAATATAAATACAAAAGAGTAACATCGTGATCATGATTAATACAATCAAAATCAGAACAATAAGTACAAGTACATGATAGTAAATTTGGTGAGTGAGCATTGAGCAATATAACCAAAAAGTGTACTCCATTTTTTACAAATAAACATGAAAAAATAATGCATAAGATTCAATCTATCACATCAACAGAAAAATATTAAGTGTATTACTGAACCGAATGTTGTATATTTTTCCGTACAAACATAAAACACAGTTAGTACATGTGTATTTTTAAAAAATTATTTTGACTGTAGAAAGAGGTCAGATAAAAATATTCACTGCGCTTCATGTTAGAAGGGATTTTTTACAAAATTTTCATGACCAATCTGTCAGTTTTCATACAAAATTTATCTTGCTTCCTCCTTCATTCTCTCTTATGGCAACCGATGATTCTTTGTTTTGCTGACTCGGTAATAATATTTTGTTCTGTTACTGGCTTCCTGAAATGTCTCATGTGCCCTGTTTCTTGTAGTAAAAAGGAAATAGTCGAGACTTGTTAAACATTATATTGTTCTTCTCTAAATTTTAACGTGTAGTATAATTTTTTTGAGTGTGAACGGTGCAAAGAACTCCTTTCTTTCATCTTTTATGATGATCATAGTATTGTGTCATGGTGGTGATGGTGATAATTTCGAATCGAGAACAGTTAACAGTTACAAAGCGAGGAGTCTGTAACTTTTGACAGTAAACCAGAAAAAGGAGGCTTATAGTGCTTAAAAATCAGAGAGTTTCAAGGGTATTTGTCCACATCACCATTGTTATCTATTTTCATCGTACCAGGTATAAAAAGAATGAGATAAGAAATATTTTCTAGAGTTTTTAACTAAAATTTTAATTTTACTTAAATTGATAAGTTATATAGTCAAGGAAAATGGTTTTATTAATCTTTAGCTGTACCCATTCGCAAAATCTCCCGTGCATTTCGTATTAGGTACTAAATCGTTCAAATAAGTAATATCCTAGGCTACAAGCTGCATTAAAATGACCTGGTTACTTAACATTAATTTATTTTAAATCACGTCGGTACAAAAGGTATCGCAATCGTAAATATAAAAAGGAAGGTTTTTGCAATATTTTGAATGATTTTATTTTTAAAAGTTTTCCATAAAAACATTGATTTTTTTTTCTGTGCAAAAATATTAAATTGATGTAAGGGATATCTTTGTGTACTGTATACAAACAAGCATTGCAATTTTTACAATCTCACAAAACTCATACAGTATTTATTTATGTGTCTAGTGTCTACTACAAGCAAATCCATACATTTTTGAAACATTAAAGCAACAATTCGCATTTACTTTCTATACAATTTCATGATGATCTTTGCCTGCGCCTGTTGGTTAAAGGCAATTTGGCAACAAGCCTTTTGCCTGCCTTGAAAGACGCAGAGATTTGACAAGCTGCCCAGTTCCACGACAGTTTTTCTGTGTACACAATTTTAAACGTGTGGGTAGGTAGGTGGTCGACAAGTAAATATACTTAACCAAAAAGATGTTTCACATTCGGGCCAAACGCCGAGTTGCTGTTGGTGTTGGTTTGTGCAGCTGATGATAATGCTGTGATCATGTTAAATGGCACACAACAACGCAAAAAAGAAGTCCATTAAACTGTATTATCCATAATAATAATGTATCTCAATTCTATGCATATTGGCTGATCCTGATATGTGTTGTTATATCATCATCATTTTTTCAACTTCTTAAGCAAGTACAAAGTATCAACAGACAGAGATCCGCAACTCCTTTTTCAATAATCCATCCTCATCTCATCCACACATGCTAATATACTAGTATATAGTTTTGGTGTCACTCACCTTTTTGGGTTATAGAGTTATGCATGAAATACAAGAGGCGATTGGGTATATAGAAGTTATATTTACACTCATAGGTTATAATATTAGCAAATACACAATATTATACTGACAAAAAATACAAATGCGGGTGATAATGATAATACTGATAATAATAATAACAAATACATGACCATCGAAGATCACCGTCAGTATGATCATCAACATATTTTTGTCTACTTAAGTTGTAAAGTTGACATGGGAAAAATAAAAAACTCATCATCGCAAGTGACAGCAACCACGATTATTACAAGAGAAAAGAGAGGAACTTCATCATAAATAGTTTGTTTGAAAGAGTCAATGCAATGTTATCGGTTTTTACTGCGTAACAAGTCACAGAAAAATAAGAGAAGAAGAGAGGTACACATATAGTAATGCATGCAAACATGATATATAGGTATAACCGCATGAAAAATGACAATATAACTATTGCAAAATATTATCTTTTTTATTTATAGGGATTTTTCACGCATCATCCATCGTTCTACTACATATACTATCGGCATCAGCAATATTAGTGGTTATAATGCTACATAATAATTGTTATTACTTACTAATTGTAAGAGCGGAACAGATAAAATGCAATGTTGCAAAAGCGTACGCATTCAATATGGCTAATCTAACAGCACACAACACACGGTTGTTCATATGTAGTTAGGTATGCAGAAAGTGTAAATATTAATTTTCAAAGGAAGAAGATATGAGATGAGGAGAAGAGGCAGCAGGCACAGAACAAAGTAAGTCAAGTCAAAGCATGAAAATTAGGACTCAAACTCAGCGACTGAACTGACTCGTGCAGATAAACCTGAGCTCTTTACCTGCCATGCAATGTAGTACAAACAGTAGCAGCATTACATTACAGCCTTTGAGCAATTTTGTTAAAAATATATGAATTGAACACAAGCTAAAGACAAAAAAGAGTTTGACTTTTTGCATAATCAGTCATTCGCATCGAACCGAACGAGTGCAAAAAAGGATACGACTTTTTAGAGTATGCATTTTAAAATTTTATGATGAAAATGCTACACAGCACTTTTTTTATCCCCATTTTTTAACATTTAATACAACCAAAAAAAATTCGTGACTGATCAATGAAATGCTACCAAATTTTCTCTTCAAACGATTCAACTCTCTAAATATTGCACCGCAGCGGAAAGAAATAAAAGTTTGAGACAAATCTTAAGCAACGTGTCGGGAATACATGAAAATGTTTTACAATTTTAAGCAACTATCACAAATTTCACCAGTGTGTTACCTTTTAAATGTACTGTTTCATGAATTGCCCAATCATACTACTGATATAACTACCTTGTTTATTGTTCATGTAATTGTATAATTGTTCATTTTCGGTGCTGGTTTTTATTTAGAATGGCAGCACGTTAAATATTTTAAAACATACGCATAATTATGCGGAAGTTAGCTCAAAATTTCATTGTTGTAATGCAATCTTTAATTTGATAGTTAATTCTTAAAGCTCGTAACTGTATTAGCTCGTGCTTAGAAATAAAACGAAAATCGGCATCGTAAATTTAAAAAAAATTGCAACAATCAGCAACATTAAGTTTTTGGTACATCACATAGTCTATGGTCTAGTTGTCAGTCAAATTGTATATTTTGCAAGAACTGAGTTGACTTTCAAAAATAAATACAGCGCTACTCTTCTTTGCTAAAGTTGTGGCAATTTGTCATCTGTGGAACATGTTGGCGAATTCGTTTTTATTACGGGAATTATTATTATGTATTATTGGTTATTATGTTGATTTCGTGATGGCGATGGCGGTGTTGTTCTGCTTTGGCTCAATTCTCGGCTGCAATATTATTGTTATGATTATTTAAGAGACCGACTCATCTGCAGCAGAGTAGTACTTTTTTGTCCATTCCTCTGTCACAACAAAGAGGCGGTGCGGTGTGTGGCAGACAATTGGGAATTGTCTTTTGTCTTCTCTCTTTCTCTTGCGGACTTGACATGGGACATTGAAAGTTACATTGCGCATGAAAACGGCTCTAATAATGGTTGGGTGATGGTTGATGATGATTGCGAGAGAGATTTGCTATCCCTTCCTACTAACAACTATTTACAAAAGCTAGTTATAGGGAATGGAAATGACAGTTTCTGAGAGAACGCCAGAGTCTCTGTCAATGATAAATTTACCACTGCAATGTCATCGGGTGCAACAACTTCCTATATAAAACATACATACACATTAAAATATTCAAGTGCAAAATTAGCCAATTGATAAACAACAAATAATCATGGTTCTGTTATGCCTCTTTTTTATTTTTTTAGTAGAGGTTTAAAAAAGTAACCTTTTAAAATCACGTTACTCTACTAGAGTTTTTTTTAACGATGGGGATTTTTTAATAATTATTATGGATGCATTATAATATTTGTATCTGTTTTTCACTAGTCTTGTGAAAGATTATGAGCAATTAAATCTGCCAACGAGTTGAATGAGTCATCAAAAAAATATCATGCTGATATGTTAATCGCAGCCTCGTAATAAGTTTATGTGTACGCAATTACTAAAATTATAATTGCAATGAAATATGCTGCTGTGAAGAAAAATAATTTTAAAAGGCAGAGCTACTTCTCCTCTTACTAGCCTGTTGAGCAGGATATCCTACAGAAAAAGGAAGAACAAAAGCAAAAATAAATGTACTTATAAGCATAATATTATTTATCAAATGGGATAACAACCAAAATCAGGTACGTCACAAACGTTGCATACTACGATTAAAGTTGATCTTCACGCTCGAGTGCTTTTGTACTATGCATCTTCCCAAATCATTTTTCATCTCATGATAGATTGTAAATGCACATAACCTACTGTGTACACAAGTCAAGTGTGTTATATTTTTTTATACACTTCTTGGAAAAGAAAACTGCCCAAATGTCTTAATCTACTACGTAACGTAGAAAAATGCAAACGCCACTGATAAAGGAGACCACGGTGAAGATGATGATGTTGATGATTGTAATGACGCATAGTAGTTGTTTTTTAAAATATAAAGTGATAGTGTGTCTCTAGAACCATGGCTTCTTTCAAGTTTACTCTACTCAGTACTTGCCAATTATTATGACAATTTTTATCATAAAATTCGCTTTTTAATACCAAGACGAAATACGTATTTTAAAGAAGTGATGTAAGAAATGCGACAGGATGTACATCTCGAAACTAATATTTGTGCTGATGATGACGCTTTTAGAGAAGGGTTGATAAGAAGAACAAAGAAAAATATTTCTAATGTTTAAAATGATGGTAAAATAAATGTCAAGTGCAAATACACAGATATAATTTACATCCGCGAGAAGACGTAGTCGATCAAAGAACCAAAGAATTATGTACTAATTAAAAAGTTCATGAAATTACGTAAAAGAGTATGTATGCATGGGAAACTGGTGAGAGGCCATTTTCCCAACTAGACTGATCCAGGAACTACATAATATATATTTTTTTGCTGATCAAGCAGAGACGGTGGCTTTTTGATACAGTGCAGTTTAAATTTGAACTAGTTTTAACGAGAAAATAAGCCTAACTTGTAGTTTATCTAATAAACAAACAAACAAAAATACTTGCAGAGCACACAGGAACAGTGAGAACTGTTTATTGATGTGCTATATGCAAGCTGAGAAATTGCGTCGTACTTTGTCATCATCCAAAAAACCAGCAGACCTAGACCGCAGAATTTTTAGTAAACCATAAAATGTTTACAAGATTTACAAAACACAACAAGCAGAACGTATAACATACAACGAAAGCAAATATGATCCGTTTGACGAGAAGTGAAACATACCTAATTGTAATGGTATAAAACAGATTATACCTAATCTGCTATAAAGAATTTTTATACCTAATGCTATAGGAAAATGAGCAAACAAGGACGATGATGGTGGTAGCTGTGAAAAGTTTGCAAAAAAAATGGTTTTAAATGATTTTCATTTAAAGCAGTGAGTCAGATAGACAGGCATTTACTTACTATTATTGAATTAAGTAATCTCTCCATTGATCAATTTGTTCTTTATAGAGTGTGGTGTGGTAGTGGTATTGGTTTACATAAAGAGAAATAGAGAGAGGGTGCATAACAAGGCAACCAAGTAGAAAAGCAAAAGGAGTAAGTGAATGACATCTTCCATGTATAATAATATTGTTATGAATCAACAAAATTGATAAAACTGATAAAATGAAAGCTCGTGCATTGCTCTTTATAAAACCAAACGAAAAGCCACATAAAGTCGACATATTATTACTTTTACACGTTTTTCATACACAAGAGTTTCATTTACAAGATTTGCAATGGCTTGCACATGTGTATGTACAATGTACATGTATATATTTTATTTGCTTCTATCTCAAATAAATGAACATAATATCAACAATTCTGCCAGTTTATTTTTTTTTCAGACAACTGGAAATGCAAATCGCAAAAACACTATTATGTACACAGTACACAGCATGATCGCCGATCGCCTGAAACTTCTTTACGTCCAGTAAATAACTTTGTTAAAGAGTTCATCAATATTCACCATTTCGAAACGAGTATCAAGAACCTTTTGGTTCCGAGAGTATGAGTTGGCTTATGATTGACAACTATGGAACCTATGTAGCCAACTTCATAAATTTTGAGTACACAAATGCTATTGATGTTAAGGGCAAATAGACATGTAATATGCAATGCAACTAAACTTTCTAGAAGTCTTTGTAAATGTAATACACAGGGACAAAAAATATAATAGCCTAAAGAGTAATGTTCCGTTGACACAAAAAGAAAGGGAGAAAGCGTTTTACAAGAGAAATCAAGCCTCTATTTCCCTGTAAATTGTATTATGAGGTGAACTCTTAAAAAACGTTCAAGCATCTATTTTGTCTTCTTAAGTCTGTGAGAAAGATTGTAGGGAGTATTTGGAGGTAAGGATGAGCCATAATTTTATAGGGTAACAAAAATGAAAATAAGAAAGATGTTACCTGAAAATTACAATGCGAAATAGTAAATGTATTGATTTTCGCATGAAGTCGACGAATGAATGATGAATGTGTGATATTGCAATTTAAGGGTACAACTTTTATTTATTACCTATCTTACTTGCTCATCGTCAAAGTACTTTGCTAGATTTTGATTTTAGTGTACAAATTTTTGTCATCGCATTTTTGATGTTACATCTTACGGTATTACATAACTGTTGTTATTCTCATACATGCCAAAAGTATTATATTGTAAAATAATTTTTACAAAGCATAATACCCCAAAATACAAGAACATTTTACTGTCATAATAAGCTCATTTTCTTATATATATTTTTCCCTCTTTGTCGTAAAATAGGTGTGAAACAGCCAATTAAATTTCGCTGACAACACTAGAAGTACTACAACAAGCGGAGACAGATTTGGCGCAACAAGAAAAGGAATTACAGAAAGTTTTATAGCTACCGAACGTTTTACAACTGAGCTCAAATATGCGAATAATCATCAAGGAAAATATAAAACGTTAAATGGGAATATGAAGCTATGAAGAACTAGAGGGTCACCAGCGTCTTCTTCATGACGGCTTTTAAAAACTGTCAAGGATTTTTACCCAGAAGGAAAACAGCGGTTATCTGCAGCTTTATTGTCGTTTGAACATATACCGCATCGTGATCAAGTACAATTTCACAACAAAGCAAAATAAGTACAAGGGACTCACAAATTCAACCTGCCGCTTATGATTTTTTCCCCTTCCAATAATTCACTTCAGCGATTGGTGAAATGACAATAAAAACAATAATGGTTAGTTTTAGTTATTACTGGTACATTCATTTAAACCACTGAGTAACAACCCTAAAACAACTATACCACAACGGAGCGATGACACAAAACTCTTTTTTTTATTATTGCCACTAATCCCCATTCTCAACAGCGTATAAAGCGACAACAAAGAAAGCCATCATTACAAGACAACTGTACTGATTACGTACAAAATTGTACGCTTAGTAAAATCTCAGTTGTTCATGTTTTATTGCCATTGTGACAAAAACAAATCCAACTTACTACAAAATGATACATCTAGCATAAGACTACATGAAACGGGCCTTGATACACGTTACCAAGCTCCTTAGCGAAAGAAATAGGGCATCTGATTCATTTTTACACGATTGAGATACTAAAAATAGTAAATAAATTAGTGCTCCGTGTTTGCTTGTTAAGGTAGTAGCGACCTGTGATTTAACAAATTTGACAACTGAAATGACGGAAAGACTTATCAGAACAAAGCAGTGGGAAAGTCTAGCCAAACGAGACAATGGCTGTCTGGCAACGTATAAGGAAAAACTTAACATTTAAAGAAAAAATATGAACAAACTTGTATGCATACAAACTTAGTCTTTTGCACAAAATGCAACCTTGTTTTATTGAGAACGATTTAAGTACAAGTTTCCCCAGTGATCATGTGAGTAATCATGATTGGATGAATATTGCATTGGCATCATCATCATCATAAATAGTCTGCGCAGTGTTACAAAAAAACATGCTGTTCTCGCTGAATTTTTTTTTTTGCGTAAAATTATAAAAGTACATGTGTATATTTGAAGGCAATTCGATATGGCAATGTAAAACTTTATAACGTTGTAAAATTCTTTGATATAATTCACTGAGAGTGTCTACCACCATGCATTCTGGAAAAGACCTTAATTGACCCGAGACAAATAATTATGGTTTGTTTACCTAAATGAAAAAAATGTAAAATTGAGCGACCAATCGATAAGTTTCATTTGACTATTTAAGGAACAGCAAGAGTGCACACATCTGGCAAATGTATACGAAACGAACCAACAAGTTTAATACATATATTTCTATATCATGATGGCCTATCACCATTATCCTCATCGATATCATCATCATGGAATCTTCGAGCTGAGCCACGGCCATCGATACCATTTTATTTTAAACTTGAAAAATTAATACTTAACACAGAGAGAGAGAGAACAGTTTTATGAAAAACAAGTTATTGAGTAACGTCCACGTAAATAAATAGCTAATATAATCTATATGCAATGGAAAAGAGACACCTTTGCTTATACACATCAATAGCATTATCATAATCATACATGGTCAATGATTAAAGTTTGTACTAGTCATGATGATGTGATGACGATGATATTGACGATTATATTGAATGGATGAAAATCGTCGTCGTAGTAGTAGTAGTGGCTGCTGTCGCGATCATCATATCGCAAGTAAATCAAACAAAGAAGAAAAACAACGCAACTCGCACCCAACACACTAGTTCAAGAGTGCGAGTAAAGAGCCAGAGAGCGCACACAGCGAAAATAACCTTATTGAATAGGCCACGCTGCTTTTCTGTGGGATATTCCAGTGAACAAGAAGAGGAGAGCAATGGACGTGCTTCATTTTAATATACAAATAAACCACTAAACCGACCATACTTTTAGAGTACATCATCATCATCACACCAACCAACCAACCACCACCATCACCCACCACCACTAACTATAATACATTCGACAATTGATGCTGTTGCAGCAGAAGTAGCAGTATGGGAACATTTTTTTAATCATCTCATCTTCACATCTCTCTCTCTCACCCATTCTTCGTTAATATGTTATGTGTTTTGTGAGATGCTTTGGTTGCACTTCTACATAACACTCATTTTTACTAGTAAGTTCAAAGTTTAGCTGCAGAAAAAAAAACACGCAGAGAGTATCGTATCGTGTAATCGTCGTCACCCACACCACACCAAACCATTTATATTCACAAACAACATTGACTTTTAATACTGCACAAGGAAGGGGGCAAGTTTACGTTTTGTGTTAGTCAAGCATATTTTTTTGAATCATCGTCATCTTCAAAATAAAGAGACCACCGACTCTTCGGCGGAATTACACCATTCTACTCTTTTACCACCAACTGCACACACACCATACTTTCTGCTGCATGGAATCGGAAACCACGCTGGATCCATTTCTTGGTAGAAGCAGCTTATCCCACAAAAAAAATCCTTAAAGAAGACAGACAAGAAGAAATGGTTAAGCTGAAGGCTATGACATGTTGCAACCTTTTCTACATAACATAGCAAGTCGTCATCATCGTCACCAATAAATTCACATAAACCATCTTTTTTTCTCCTTTCGAGTTGCTCTCGTGGTGCAAAGTGGTATACTACTTGCTTATCTTCTCAACATTACCACTTTGGCCAACTGACTAGACTCCGGCAAAAAAGCTTGATCATCATCACCAGCAAAAGCAGCAAAATAAGAAAGGAGCGCAAGCACCAACAGCAGCGAGGAATGAAGCGCGTCATCATTAATTCAGAGTATCTTGACCATTTCTAAAAACAACAGCAGCACCAGAACCAAACCAACTAAACACCAATATACTCTCTTCTGACTGATTCCACATAATATTCATTGGACAGCCCCGCATGCAAGCAACCACGGCACTGCATAAACGCAAAAACATTACCTCTACTACTCACCGCCGTACAGCACACGTACGTAATTCGTTATATTACAACAAAAAAAGTATTACCAAGCCATTCTCATCATCCTCCTCACAAGAACATTTAAAATTCATGCATGTACGCCTCTTTCTTCAAAGTCCTGTCTTTGCCTTTCCGTGGAATCATCATCAGAGAAAAAAAACTGCTCATAATTCCATTTTATAGAGTAGATTTGCTCCTAGTCGACGCAACGTCATCTTCACAATCATCTTTCCTCTCTTGGCCAGTAAACATTTATTCGACAGTTGTTAACTACCCATCTTACAACAAGTATCTTTGTAGTCGTCTTTTTTTCTACATCTTCACATTGAGATAATCGAGAAAGCTATATTTTTAAGCATTTCACTTCTTAATATCCAACTCGAGTATGAGTTTGACTAGCAATCGCACCACTAATCGCAAAGTTTATTCGTTAACTCTGGTCATAAGAACAATAAGTCAAGAGAATAAGATAAAAGTGCACACAAACTGCTTTCATTTAAACAGTTGATAACTGGAGCTCCCCAAGTACAGACATAGCACATTAGACAGAAAAAATAAATTAAAGCCGAATTAAATTCAATACAGAATTCATCTCATCTTTAAATCTTCTAACAAATCAACTAAAAAGCAGGAATACCTTAATATATTGAAAAAATATATACAAATACCCGGTGTTTTTTTAAACAAAAGCGTTTACCAAAGTTCGTCAAGGAAAAAGGACTAAAAGGTTTTCACCTAGAAATGAAGCAATACAATTGCCCCAACACTAATAAAACTTTTTACAAATCATGTTCATCGCCTTGCCTAGTGCTTCAGAGAGAATCTGCTCTGTTAATGTGTCACTACCGAAATCACCAACAGCAGCAAAAGTGGATGGCTGTTCCAAGCATTTCCAGCGTTTCACCACTATATAAAACTTAAACTCCTTTGACATTACACGTTAAACACATAAAAAAACGACTGTTGCAGTTTCACACTCGCCTAATAACAAAAGTTCAAGGTGATATGTCGTGCCTGGAAAATTATTACTTCTACAAGTGCAACCACCATCATCACCATCATCTTTAATATCTCTTATCATAAACGTCGAGAGTCAATAGTCTGCATGCATGCCCATTTACACCGTCTCATTAACAACAAAGACACTAGCAAAAAAAAAGCACCAAACAGAAAAATATTTTTGTTTGTAGTACAATCATTAAAACAAAAACACAATATGACAATAATATGAAACAGCGTTAACTACCTTAAAGCATCGCTGTTAACTATCTGTTTTTTTGTGAATCGTTATCTTAATACGTAATTTGCTTACTGCAAAAAACTCCTTCGCAACGCTAATCGTGTTCTTGATGATAAATCAAAGAAGAAAGAAGCTTCCTTTGTTCATTCACACCTTCTATGTAAGATTAACTATTATTTACTCTATTATCTCTACTTTCTTTCATGAAGATTTTTTTTGAGTACACCTACCATGCAAATTACCCGTATTATCAAAAGTAATCATTATCCGAGATATCTGTTTTCTCCAAAGCTATATAGTATGCCCATGCCCATGATGCCCCTCTTGACAACATTGTGTTTCTATCTAGAAAACCTATGACTCATGTTTGCAAGAGAATACACGTTCAGTTGCCGCTTCGTCATATTTAGCATGCATGCAGCTTGCTAGCACGCTGCACTGTTCGAGTCATTCTTTTTTTATCAAAAGTCTTTGTCACGCTCACGCTACTCGTCAGATATCCCCCACTACCAACACAATAACAAAGCGTATTTTTGCAATGAGTATTTTTTAAACACCTTGATAGCTGAATTTATCGATCTGGAAATTAGTGACTTAATTTTTTTCAGTAATTAAAAACATTGTAGTGTGTATGAATACATACGTGAAAACTAAGTCGTAAAAAGTTAAATAAATTGCAAATCTAATCGCAATTTTTTTTCCAAAAAATAAGCATGACGTAGGTGACTCATCATAGTATACAAATGTATATTATACATAGATATTACTCCACTGACGTAATACTACTGTGACCACTACATTAAGTGCGTATATTTTTTATGCTTGTTAAATAGCGCGTTATGGATAAAGCAGTAACCACGACGAAGAAGAATACCAACCCAACAACTTTTGTTCCAGTTTAAGAGTTGCTTTCATGGAACAACGCACGTGGTTTTCGCATAAAAACTTTTTATGTATCTTCTACTATCATTATCATGTATACTTGTTGGACAAGAGAAGAACATAAAACTGAAGTTACATCATCATCTATCGTGTATTCAGATCGACATGCAAAAGGAAAGAAGAACAGCATCACTAAGATAGTGAACATTATAATTAATTGATAATTGTTTGAAACAAAAAACAACAACGAATTATATAAAGAAGTAGTATCCTTATACAAACAGTAGAAACAGTATACAAAAAAAATATCTTCCAGTTTGAGAACTTATGTATTTCTCCAAATAAACCATAATCAGTTCAAATGTGGAACAACAGCAGTAATAGTAGCTGCTCCAGTAGTTGTAAAAATAACAGTAGCAATATTAGCGGAAATAGTGAAAGTGAAATCTCAGTTGGGCTCCCAACCAACAACAACAATATCATCATGAGTAAATATGTGGACTACTTCTACCCACGTCAGCCCACGTGTACCTATTACACGTACTATGACTACTTGGTTGTCATCGACTTTGAAGCAACCTGTGATAACACAAGAAACGAAAATCCCAGACCGATCCGAAATGAGAGACCAGAAATCATTCAGTTTCCGGCCATCCTGGTCAACGTACGCACGATGGAGGTTGAAGGGATATTTAACAGCATTGTCAAGCCAGTAGAAGCTCCAGTGCTGAGTGAGTTCTGCACGTGCCTTACAGGAATCACCCAGGTGAGACGAAAACCACATTATTAGTCAAATTTTATTGCACAAATTGGTGGACTTTCTTTTTGTGAGCTGCACGCTCACACAAATTAAATGCACATTTCAAACAAGATCACTTAAAAATGACCTTGTTAAAGACAGAAAATCATTTCTTGGTAATTTTCCACAGTTGCCTTCCTTCCCCATCAGCATCCAGTTTTACAAAAATCATAAAAATAAATTACAAAGTTTATCGCAGCATGTACCAAAAATCCTCACAATCATTTTTACTTTACACAATAGCTTTAATATATGTATATATGATCACGAAAAAAGGTAGAGAGAGAGAGATAGATAGTGCTTTGAAGGAATGGATTTATTTCGCTCGAGAGGACTGAAGGTAGGAAAAGCCTAAACAAAAGAAGAGAGTTGTTTCGTTACTTTTTTGTTGTTTGTCATTTTGCTAACCACCATTTACTTATTATCAACACCACCAATAGTAGTAGTACACGGTAGCAAAGCAGAGAGGGTACAATATGGTTGTTTGTAAAGTACAAAAAAAATTTAACATCTTTCTGAATGAACGTACATGCACAAAGTACCACATCACATGATGATCATGATCATCCATAATATTTTTGTGCTCTTTGCTACATAAGTAATCATGATATTTGTAAACGTTGGGAAGTGAAATGAGAATGAGACTAAGAAAAAGGGAGAAAAGGAGAAATTAGAGTGAAGAAGTAGAACAGGCATATCCTGATGAAATTAAGTAGAGAAAAACTCTTCGTAGACATAGCAAATTGTTTATGATTGCATGCTCTTCACGAACACCAAAATCATCATCATGTCATCCGTTTCTGCCTAAATACGACTTTTGTTTGGATGCATTTTTTTCTAGAGATCCTTCCTGTTGTTATGTTGATGTTGTTCCATTATTGTTATTGATGTGTGTTACATGAAAAATAATTTACTACGAAACAGGATGCATGATGAATAAGGTACACTTTATTGATTTGAGCTCGTGTGGTGCGGCGTATCGTTTCGTGTCACAAGCATGCCATGAGTATTATTAATGTACCAGAGCAAAACGAACTTGTTTTAGAGTATTTACTACAAAAACTGTGGAAAAATATGTGTTTGAAATGAAAGTTGAGTTGAAATTTATGTGCATTGCACTGATTTTCAGTTTGTAAGAGAAGTGAAGAGACACATTGTAAATTCTGATGTGCTTGATGTGGCGGTGGTGCATGTGCAACGAAACGAAAACCTTGCTTTTTTTGTGTAAAGCGATGCGATGCAATGAAATGTAATGCACTTGCACATAATATTGCATACAAACAACCCAATGCACGAAAGTGTAAATGAGTAAAGTGAAGAAGTCACTAAACACTTCAACCGTGTCATTGTTGCGATTGCAGTACAATGTATGCATTATCATTTAAACAGATAAAGTGTGTAGGGTGTACAGAAGATGCATGTACCTCCCAAGTACAAATGACTAAATAAGTGGAGCGTATTATGTTCTCAACTTTGAAACAAGCAAATTGAAATTTTCCAAATGACTGCAAATTATAAACAATGTCGACAGACACATTTTAGCAAGTAAATAAGATTTAATAAAGTAATGAGAAATAAGTAATGTTATGTTTGCAAAAAATATTGTGACAAATAAGTTTGTATTTTACTCATGTTGTCTTTTTTATATTTTTTATGTACAGAGCATGGTGAAAAAAGCTCCCACATTTCCAGCAGTTCTCCGGCGTTTCGAAGCTTGGCTCAAGTCTTATGGACTTGCGTTGAATAATCAAGAATATGGTCATTCCTTTGCCATTGTGACAGACGGTAAGCATTTCTTTTTGACTATATTTATGAATATAAGATGATATTGTCAGTGTCTTGGGGATGAAACTTTTTTTTACTAGTAATGACATTTATTTTGGCACATTTATTTAATGACAATACGGAAATTTTAATGAAATATTTTTTTGCTGAAATGAGTTAAAATTGGACTTTAATGTATCAGTTGTCCTTCTTTTGAACTATCAATACTATGAATACTATAATAGTAAGGCTCGTTGCGTTTTTATGAAATGAGATAAAATTTTAGGAAGAGTACATGTCCATTGCAATAAAACCTTGTTATAACGTGAGATTCTGCCTTGAAGAAGGTTTTTCTATTTCCATATTTTTTTTCACATAAACTAGTACAGTGTTTGCTGTTCACATGGTGGCGTTTTGAAATTTTTATGTTAATTGAATTGAATTGAAATCATAAGTATTTCACTATATATGTATGTTACTCTCACTGATGAATATATTATACATTTTTATATTTTTGTCTTACAATTGATATTTTTTTTGTTTCCCCAAACAGGATCCTACGACATGGGACATTTCTTGTACAAACAATGCATTGTAAGTATCTTTCTTTGTTTTATTGATTGTTTTAACTTGTGCACTTAAAAAAACGTTCATATTATTGTAAGTGTTTGATACACTCCTTCATTCACGGTTTAGCAAAAATTATGTGGCACGTTACCATTTACTCTCAATCACTCATTTTAACTTTCATTTAGTTTTTAAAATTCCCCATTTTCTGTCAGCAGAATAAAAACTGCAAATATAATATATCGTACATGATATGCATGCATACTCACGTGTATATTATATTCTATTACATCAATTCAAGGCAGCTAATGACGAATTTTAACACTTTTAAATTTACAAACATGCATTATTATGATACTTCTCGCTTCCTTCCTCCCCCTCACTTAACTTGCATTTTACAGATATCTTTACATGTTATGCACTTTTGGATTTACATTTTAAAAATCTTTTTCGAACTTGTTAAATTCAAAAGTAATTTTTATCTTGCAATTTTATTATCTGTCTCCCACTCTGACAAAAATGTTAAGTTTCTTTGGTTGTGGTAATGGTTTTTTCAAAAAAAGATAACGGCAACTGGCTACACGAACGAATGGCATAAAGAAATAATATTCGCAATTCGCAAACCTATAATATAAATATTATGTATTTTTTATTATTTGGACTTGGCTCCATTTTCACAACTTTCCTTTTTTGTCATGATGAGCGTTTTATTTTGCTGTAAAGTAACAGCAATAATAACAATAATAATACTAACACGCTATTACCACATTTTACTTAACCTTCCTTATATCAATAATCATTATAACAAGAAAAAAACAGTAATAAATTTGTACTACTACGTATACATTTGTACCAGAGTGCGATATTACCCGGGCAAAATTGATAAAACCCAACCCACGTGGGTAAAATGGGTTTAATGGGCAATAT